>JAUZSU010149250.1:0-14757 GCA_034780255.1 Parotocinclus maculicauda
ATTTAATATGTTACATAGCACGTCCCGTCTTGTAACATAGGGTATGTTCGTTTAATCGGACCAGCCGGTTATTAGGACCAAAACGATCGTGTCCCGATGTGGTCCGATTAACCGGATTCGACTGTATATCGGTTGTTCTTAGAACCCAGCCTTGCCTATACTCTCTTTTACATTCTTCAACAATTATCAAACTGATTAGGTAAATTTACCTCTCTCTTTTCTCCTTGGTCCTTGAAGGACAATATCGCCAGGCCACCAGCAAAAACATTTAAAGGGAATACCTGAGCAAAACTTATTCATGACTGTGGGGTGTGCAGCTGCCTGTAGGTCACAGTCTCAGCCAGTTTTCTGAAGTGTGATTAAAGAAGTTTTAGTTTATTCAATCATGACATGTCATATTACGTTTACTGTGCCACCCAGGAATACTGTGCTTTTGGTTTATTTTGATTTTATCTCTGTTTCATGTTCTGTCAGTTCCCTTTGGATTAGTACAGAGTCTCAGAAGCAGAGAGACTTTGAAAGCATTGGTCATTCTGCAATGCATCATGGACATTTTTAAGAACTTTCTTTTATGTAGAAATGGTAATTATTTTGTTTTGCCCCATTAGAGTGCTTCTTCACTTGGTGGCAATTTGGCAGCTAATCAAATTGCATTTTAAATAGAGCCGCTTAAAGACGGCTGCAGACTGCTCTCGGGAAGGCACAAATTAAGTCAAAATAAGGTGCTGTTTGGAGAGAGGAACAATAAACAACAATCCACATTGCAATTGTCTTATGTGCTTAAGTGAACAGTCAACTTACAGTATGTGATTTGCTGCCTTAATTAGTTAAAAGGTACACAGGTATACAATGTGAGCCCAATGTTTGTTGTGAGAGATGAGAAAACTGTATTCCTTTTAATTATATTGCCACTATCGAATATAACTAATTGAAGGAAAAGACACAATCTAACATAATGAAAGCTGAGAGACTGGCAGAAGAAGGTGGCAATGTGGAAATGATTCATCACGTCTACTTTAAGATTAAAGGCTGCTTGAAACAAAAAAGTAGTTCAGAAATGTAAATTTGCTCAATAACATTGACAATATTAAGAATCTGTGAGTGACAAGGTATGCCACTATGCTGTTTCACAGGTCAAGAGATCTCCACTTCAATTATCGCTGGACTCTGTGGAGTTTGTATGTTTTTCTGGATTTGGATTTATCATTCTAAATCACTCTACAGTCAACCATCAGCATAGGCTACGAAGTGTTATTCTAAACAATTTAGAAATGACAGTACAAGGCTCCCAGAATCTCCTAAAAATCCCAGTCACGAAACTACAAAACTAGAAGAAAAGGAAAAAAATAAAGAGAGGAAGCAGACCTGATGAAAACCTAAATTAACTGATCAGGCAAGATGAAACTTGTAAAAGTCCTCAGTTGGCTGTCCTTAAATTATTAACTCTCAGGGACTCATATCTCCTATTTTTAATCCTTTTAAGTTAGTTTTAATGAATGCCAGATAATTGCACCACTGATCATATTTACACGATACACACCCAAATTGACTTACAACATACACCAGAACAAAAATAAAATATTTGCATGCTTAATAGATTTCCAAACCATGTTTGATTGTATTTGGCACAAAGGTCCTGTTTTACAACGTTCTGCAAAGTGGTGTACGTGGGTGAAACATGAACATTTAAAATCATTGTTTAGACCAAACACAAGTGTGTTATCCAAAAAACTAAATACTTTTCTTAAGAGTGCAGATTGAGATATTATTTATAGAATATATATTTTCTTTTAGAATTAAAAAAGGGCTTACGCCTGCATTCAATGAACTGACAGGTGTGGCATCCTTCAAAATAAACTAAATTTTCCCATACAAATATCAGTCCCATTCAATTTAAAATCATACAAATCAGTGATGAAACCTGTCACTCTATATGGTAAAGAGGTGTGCGGAATTTTTTCAATGGGAAAAACATGCGGTTGAAATCACACACACTTGTGAGTTAACGTGTAGTTAAACATTATCTGTTATTTAAGTACAGTCACATCCACTTGTACTACATCAAAGCCCTGCAGTGTATAGAGCTGAGCAAAATGCAGTCTCTTCATTTAGCTGGTCCTCATCCTTAAGCCCCCAACACTACAGAACCTCAGGCCAAGCCCAACCTCAGAACAACTGTGTCTACCAAATTACAAAGAAAGCCACCTTAGCTATTGGAAGAACCACACCCTATCAAAGAGTAAGAAGCAGGCAGTAAACTGTAGCAGAGTATGTAAGTCCAGTGACTGGGACCAATTGCAGAACCATGCTGATATGGTAGATACTATGGTAGTGCTGATAATTGATAATTGAGTTGGGGCAGTAAAAGAAATCATGACTCTATTTTAGGCACACACTAAATCAGTAATGCATTAAAGACAAAGCTGCATTTAATGAGCACTTAAAATACATATCTACTTCTCACAGTCACACACTGTGACACACACACACACACACACACACACACACACACACATACAGACTTCTGCTTTACCTTTCTTCCAACAAAAATTAGGGGATATTTTAAGATGAATATGAAGTGATTAAAAAGAAGCTTTTGATTTTATTTCATTAAACTGGATCACAAAAAAAAGAAAAGAAAGTTATTTGATTACACAAAAATGAGATGCGACCTCAATTATTATGATTGAGTAGCAAGTGACGTATTTATGGGGGTGAACAGAAGCAAATTAAACTGGACGAAAGTCACTGTTCAGTAGTGTGTATGGTCACCCAAGACTACCAAAACACAGTGGCAGTGATGAGGCATGGACAGGATTAGATTGTCCAGCAGTTCTTATGGGATCCTCTACGTATTCACTCTGAAATATCCCCTAATTTTTGTGAGCAGTGTATTTTTGTGTCTTTATATATAGTATTTGTATTTGGTGTTTCTTTTTGTTATATGGTTGGTGTAATTATTATATTCAACATAATATAGATATAAAAAGACACAAAGATCTAAGGATTTTTGTGGTAAACATAAGGAATTTATTTTTTATTATTCACCTTACCAAGCTTACAGTTTGGGTTCGGGTGTAGGTGTAGCATTAATTGCTTACAGTTATATTATATCAGTGGAAAATCCCCAAAATTGTATGTTTACTGTCACTCTCTACCTCTCTTTTTCTTGCTCTCTCTCTCTCTCTCTCTCTCTCTCCCTCTCTCTGGCTGTCTCTCTCGCTGGCTTTCTCTCCTTTTTTCTCTCTCTCGTTTTCTCTCTCTCTCTCTCTTTCTCTTTCTCTCTCTCTCTCCCTCTTTTTTTCTCTCTCTTGTTCTCTCGTTTCTTTTTTTCTTTTTCTCTCTCTCTGGCTCTCTCTCTATGTGGTTGTTTGCGTGTGTGTGTGTGTGTGTGTGTGTTTGCGTGGTGTGTGTGTGTGTGGCTGTGATGACTTGGCACCCTGTCTAAGACGGTTCCCTCCTTGTGCCATGTGCTGCTGGTTATGCCCTGGCTCCCACGCAATCCTCAGTTAAAAAGCTGTTATCAGATGTTTGATACAGAAGTGCTTTGTAGCCAGTTACATTTGCCAGATCACCCAGTATTCTGAAACATATTGGTAACATCTTGTAATCTGTAAATATATCCCATAATAAAGGGACATTAATTAATTACTTTACTTAATAAGAATTATGTTTTGATGTCTTGGATATGATGCAAGAATGAGGCTTTGTAATAGGGCTGAACTAATTCCAGCCACAGTTAGGCTTTATCGTGTGATCATAATGGTACAAATACATTTTTGGTGTTTATTTTGCAGTCACACCCCAACAGTTTGCAGGATTTAACTTGGGTGGAGAAGAAGAAATGGGTGGGGAAGTTCTTTTGTCAACATAACCTGCCCTTTTAGTTGCAGTTGCAAATAGTCCAAATGAATTTATTATTTAAATGGTTCTGTTGGGGTTAGGGCTGCTCTTTAGCATGTCTATTTTTGGTCTTGTCATAGTATCTGTTACGAGTTGTGGTAGTTTTTTATTTAAGGACCCAAAAATGCAGGATAAGCATGGCCCACGTCGTATAATAATAATGGGGAAATAATATAGAACAACTAAAAAGGGATGAAAAGCGAAGCGCGAAACTCATAACATAACGAAACCGAAAAGATAAAGGGGCGCGCCGAAGTTGCGTGGGAGCAACACGCGAGTTTAGTCGCGAGAGGACGCCAAAGCGTCAGTCGGGGCAAGCGTACTTATGGCACGGTTGGGACGTCACTTTAAAGGCGAGACACGGAGGTAATCCAAACGCCAGGGAGCGAAAGTGAGCTCGAAAGTGCATGCAATGATAAAAAACCAAAACCGGGATACGTCTTATAGAGTGCGTCTTTACCCGGTTGTTACTCTAGTCGGGGCACATCTCGAGCCAGCCACGACTAGAGTCCGACTCAATAAAGCGCCAGAGCACCGGACAGTGTACTTCTGACACCTTGAGCGACCTTGAGTGGCTGCTGTAATGAGTGGAAAAGGACGCCGGAGCGCCAGGGGGCGAGCGTGAGCTCTAACGCACACGCAACGAGAGGGGGCGAAGAAATCGCGGAAGGAGCTAAAGCGCAAAAAGGAGAGCATATAATCTCAAAGCGCGCTTAAAGCACGCGTGTAAATGACACACGAAAGGCGCAAAGCGCCAGAACGCAAAAGTAAACTCAAAAACAGACACGCCAACCGAACGGAGATGGAAACCCGTCTGAATGATGATGACCTGGCCCCGAACAGCGCCAACACCACGCCTTTATAGGACGCGAAGCAGCTGTTCGGGATCTGGGCATAATTAAGGTAGTGGATATAAAGCGACCCCGCCGATGGCTCCGTAATAGCGACCGGCGAGGACGACCGAACGCACCGGGGGAGGTAGGAACCCTAACACTCTTTATTTCAAATTCATTTTCTTTCTTTTTTATTTTAAACCTTCTTTTAAATATAAACCTCTACTTATAATCATTTCTCTTCTTCCTACTCCTCCTGACTTAAATCTTACTTTTTATGTCTTTTTCTGTTCTTTTCATTTAATCTTGTCTATATTTCCCCTTTCTCCATCGCATACTTTTGTTTGACTTTTGTGATTTTTCTTGATTGGGTTTATTTGCTTAGATATTTATTTCTAATCTAAAATAGATTTCTTATTTAGCCTTGTGCAGGTTTCTGCCACTTTTTGGAACCCCTGAATTTGTCAAACTCCTGGGTGCTGGGTCCTGACTAGAAAAATTGTCTTCTTACTTGGTACTTGTACTTGGTATTTGCTCAGAGGACTTGCTTATACTTGTAGGAGTCGAGCTGCGCATATTGTTTAAGCCTAAATCCAAAACTCTAGTTACAATTCAGTACACAGTGGTTTAGTTTCACAATAGCCCTTGCTTAGAGATGTGTTTATCTGTGTTACTTGATTTTTACACATACAGTACTGTTTTGTAAGTGATAATAAGACTCAACTTGAAAGCTGCTATGTTGGATCAAGGCAAAGTTTCCAATGTATCATATCAAAGAAGACAAATTGTAGACAAAGACTCATAGAAATTGAAGAAATTGATTTGTAACAGGTAACTGAGGTTAACTAAAGATGGACTAGACAATAGAAGAGAGGATTAATGTGATTCTGATGTTCAGGGAACACAACTGCCGTATCACAGCCGAAAACTTCAACAAGGTCACACAGAAAGAATTTCACACAGTACAGTTGTATCACTCATAGCCAAATTCAGAGAAACCGGGACTGTGGCTGACAAACTGGATTTAAATGTTCGTCCAAAGACCGCCATGACAAAGAAACCTCAACAATGGTTTTGGCAGCCTTTATGAAATGTCCACAAAGCAGCATGTGATGTGTTGCAGCAGAATGTTATGTCAGCTAGTCATCCCTTGTATGGATTCTTTATATGAATAAGTGGCAACCCTTTAAAAATCCAGTTGGAAACTGGAAGAGGATGATCCTGGTAGACATGTTGAGCTCTGCACCTGGGCTTCAACATAAGTGGTGGTGCCCACCTCTAGAACATGAGGTACCTGATGTGAAGAAACTGGATAGCAGACAGCAAAGACGTGGGTGATATTAAGGTTAGGGTGTGGTGTGGAATATGGGACATATTCCATAATTCTACAGTGGGTATGGAAAGTATTCAGACCCCTTTAAATGTTTCACTCTTTGTTTCATTGCAGTCATTTGCTAAAATAAAAAAGTTCATTTTGTTTCTCTTTAATGTACACTCAGTATCCCATCTTGACAGAAAAAACATACATCGATAATTTTTTTTGGTAAATTTATTTAAAAAGAAAAACTGAAATATCACATGGTTATAAGTATTCAGACCCTTTGCTGTAATACTCATATTTAACTCACAAGCTGTCCATTTATTCTTATCCTTCTTGAGATGGTTTTACTCCTTTAATGGAGTCCAGATGTGTTTAACTGAACTGATTGGATTTACAATCTCAACAGTGAAACATGGTGGTGACAGCATCATGCTATGGCGGTGTTTTTCAGTTGCAGGGACAGGACGACTGGTTGCAATTGAAGGAAAGATAAATGCAGCCAAATACAAACATATCTAGAGGATATAGAGGATATCATAGAGGTTCTGCAAAAAAGAATGGCAGAGAATTCCCAAATCAAGGTGTGAAAAACTTTTCATCATTCCCAAGAAGACTCATGGCTGTACTAGCTCAAAAGGCTGCTTCTACTAAATACTGAGCAAAGGGTCTGAATACTTATGACCATTTCAGTTTTTCTGTTTTAATAAATTTGCTAAAAAATTTACATGTCTGTTTTTTTTCTGCCTAGATGGGATGCTGATCGATACCAGCACATTTTAATCTAAATCTGTTTGCCTCTGCCAAAAACTAAAAATGGGTCGTTACTGGATCTTCCAACATGACAATGATCTGCACCATATGTCCAGAACAACACAAAAATTGTTTACTGAATACAAAATCAAGCTTCTGCCATGGTCAGTCCCTAGATCTAAACCCTATAGAAAACATGTTGGGTGAACTAAGAGGTGATGATCTGGAAATATTTTGTGAAGAGGAATGGTCTTAAATTCCCTGCTCTATTATTCAGCCGTATAAGATGTTATGTGAGAAGGCTAAGTGTTGTTTTAATAGCAAAGTGATGTTATGCCAATAATTGTGGCCACATGTGGTTTTGTAAAAAACATTAAAGTTCTTGGTGTGGTTTCATTTTTCAGATTAAAATGTTTTGTTTCTATTTTTCAGTGTGAGATTATACTAATTCATAAAAAAGGTGAATTTATTTAACTCTTTTTTTCTGATTGCAATAATATTGTTTGGATTACTGCTTACTGCTTCTTACCCAGAGGAGGATCTGTTCCACATTTGAAACTGTTTCCTTTCAATACTTCTCCCCTTATGAATATCAGGGCTTTGGCACTTGATGCTTGGCACTGTTGCACTGTTGGATGCTAATTTAGGTCTAGAGTTGGTTTTGTATAGCTGCTTTGTTTCAGGATCTATGGTTTAACATGCTTAATTAATTAAAGTGAACTGAATTCCTAGCGTGAATGTAAACGCAATAAATGTTATATAATTATATTCATTTTAATTAAAATATATGGAAGTATGAACAACAACTGGTCAGATATTTTTTAAGTGTCTAACACTTCAAAAACAGTAAAACGCAACAAATCACATGCTTTTATGCTTTCTTTCACAACCGTCCTGCTTTCCTACGGAATCACAAACATGCCGAGGTCTGGTAAAATTAGCCACTTGGGTGTCAGTTAAACATTCTAATGACAGAAATTGCATCCTGCAGTAGGCCTGTTCACAGTCCCTCCCAGCAGGAAGTAATGCTTGTAACGTTTTAAAATTCTGATGTTTCTCTTTGCTTCTGTCAGTCCCAGCACAGACATTCGGGCTAAATTTTCTGTGACCATTGAATGGTAGGGCAGATACAAGGTCTAAAGTGTTAGCAGGGGTTACAGTGGAGGAAACGGTGTAATGGGTTCTCTGCATGAGCTTGTGTTGCCATAGGATCAGCAACATCTGCTTGGGTGAACATGTAATTCAGTCATTGTCTTTGGCTAAAAGTACTAAACTAAGGCTAAACAGTTTTAAATCTAACCAAACAAACAAATTCATGCAAACCCCAGTTTAGTGTTCCATCTAATGATTCCATCCAATGATTGGGAATACAGGCAAATAAAACACTTCCTGACTGAATGGATTCACATACTGATTCCCTAAACATTGTATGATCCTCTTGGTTGTTTTTCTTCTGTTGACACAGACTAGAGCAACCATGGAAACAGTTTTAATCTTGCAAATATATTTTATTGTCATCTCCAAGGATATAAGGATCTTTGCCAAATACAGAAAAAATATTATGACTGAAAACCAATGTCCCCTCCTTTAAATGTGATAAGCTCCAGCCGTTAGAACAAAAAGTATACGGGGATAGAGGGATGTTCTTGTCAATTTAGCTATTTTATTCACAACATTATAATTTTTAATTAGATTACATTTTTTAAATTGTGTTTCAAGTATAAAAGTAATCTGAAATATTCTTTTAATCATAAAATAATCCTGAAGATATACACTCCTTACAAAAATGTGGGGATATTTCATTGTGGGATATTTAATTTTCCCTAATATTAGTGAGCGGTATATATATCACACTATATTTTTACTAGGCTTATTTATATTAAAATCATAATAATGCTGAATAACTCTGAGTTGCTCTAAAGTTTGTCTGGACTTTTTTGGACAATATTGGATACATACAGTAATATTGCAGAACAACTCTCTTTGGATGGCATCAAATGCATCTGCCTTAGAGAATTGCTTAAAAGATTTTAGCCCATTTTTCCATGCAGAACGGAATGTTATTTGGTTTCCATAATTGAACTTTTTCCATAACATGTCTATTGGATTAAGGTCAGGACTTTTACTTGCCTTCAACACATTAACTGTAGTCTTCTATAACCATTTTGAAAAGGTTTACATTCGTAGGGTCAATAACTTGCTGAGATTCAATTCATAGACAATGCACTGTCATTTTCCCTTAGAATTTGCTGGAAATAATATAAATAAGATAATATAACTGTTTTATCTGTGATGACAAGCTGTCTTGGATCAGAAACAGCAAAGCAGGCCTAAATGATACTACCACCACTCTCCAGACATAACGATTCTTATTTAACCCAAAAAGCCACTTGGTCTTATTTGCCCACAGAATTTTTTTCCAATCAAATGTTTTTCCCACAGAATGATTTTTCTAAGGGTCATCTACAACTTTATTTGAGTGCATGCAATGTTCATACATGTACTTAATATTGCAGACAGTATGAAACCAAGATATTTCATGCTTTGTCCATCACAAAAGCGGAGCACACTGTGTTCATTTCTTGCGTAGAGTACCGTTTCGTTTGAAGTGTGTGAAGGTCCATGCCAGATGCCTCTAATATCACAACATTATTAGGTTTTGTTTAGTTTTGACCTCATTACTAGCCCTAAATTGACTGTCCCAACTTTTTATAGGAATGTGTTGGAGGCCTGAAATGCAGGAATTATTATATATTAACAAATGAAATGAAGCATGAGGTATATTTATTATAAAAAAATTTTTATAGTAAATATTATTTACATACTGTCCCAACTTTTGTTGATTTGCTGTTTTATCAGGCAGATATATTTATCAAGGTATCTTAGAAAATGAAATCATCGTGGAATCAGTGAAATCATTGTGTACACTGAATTGCTCTATGTCTGTAAATGTTATTTATATGTCATGTTTGGTTTGTGATTTGACATTATTTGATTACAGTTTAAAAAACGTTCTCTTGTAATTTTCTCTTATAATTATTTAGCACTATTTGGACCTGTCTAATGATGGATGACCATACCTCCATCTTTGGAGCAGAGGTTGAGAAGATTGTGCACCGTGTCCATCAGATCTTGTTGCTGTCTCTGAAGCACCGTGCTGTTGCCTGTGGCTTTGTCCAGCTGGGCCTCCAGGTCACGAATTACGCCACTCTGACTGATCACAAGTGTCTGTAGATTGCTCTTTTCCTCCTTTAGTACCTCCAGCTCTTCCCTGTGTCTCACTTCCATTTCCTGCATTTTCAGCTCAAGAAAGCTGAGGCAGACATGAGGATTATTTACATACCACAGGAGCATAAATTGATTTACTACAGCTATAACGGATGGTTAAACATCTGTATGTACTGTATTTCAAACACTGGCAGAGGCAAATATACATTTTATCATAAACTTTAATCAACAGCCAGACAATACTGAATACATGTTTGTACATCTCTTATGCGCACTCTTAATATGCACACTAAACTTGCTACTTTGGCTTACCAAAATCACTCATAATGTTTAACAGAGAATAAGCTGTGAATTTTCACTTACTGTGACAGGTCACAGTAAAATAAATATAATAATGAAAACTAATACAGAATGTGGACATGCACTATTTTTATAGGTTACTGAAGAATAATGAAATGCTTAGTGGTTTTGCTGAAAGGCCTAGGAATCAGGCTTAAATGTTTATGGGGAAAGATAGTCCCAACAGAGCAATTAGCAAACACAGGGCTATTAACACAAAAAATTGATTGAACGCGCAGCAGTTTATCTTGATAAATGATTGACTTTACTCTTGTAAACCCAAGACAATGAATATCTTTCACCTACTGGCAGGTTCCACTGCATTGCACTGCGTAAGAACTAATTGTGTTGTGTTTGAGAATTGACATTCATGTTGTGTAATGTGCTATATTGTATTCTTTTCAGATTGCTGTACCATCTGTTTTCTGTATTTCTTATTGAACATATGTCTTGACCTGACCTGAAATTCCCAAAGTTATACAAAAATGTAATCAATAACCTGACGTAACAACTGATCTATAAATGCATATAAATAGTCTTGACAGGCATAGAAGAGATGGAAACTAATTGCACTTTCTGTATTGATTACATTTGTCATGCTTACCCGTTCTTGTCATGGAGCTTGCTGATTTCATTGGTCTGCACCATGAGCTGCTTCTCTAGTTTATTGGTGGAGAGTGAATTTTCCAGAAGCTGAATCTCCAACCTGGATGTCTGATTTAAGACCTAAACCCAAGTCACAGCAAGCCAGGCTTAGATGGCAGCAATAATGTAGAGAGAAATATGAAGCATGAGTTTCATTAGAGGACATTAAAAGGAGAAAAGAGACTACGTGTATTATTATCTATGCAGTAGAGGGTATACGGTAGAGGTAGAGAGTAATTTCCTAAACCTTACTTTTCATTTCACATAACAGTAACATCAATATGTGGTGGGAACACAAAGTTAGAGAGAGTAAAATTGTCTGTATTTGTCTTGGTTTTTCTGTAGTGGGTCTGCAGAGATAATTAAAATGAGCACTAGCTCAGTAGGTTTTGCATAAGGTGGGTCCTGGGTGGGAGATACCTGATTCTCAACGTCTGTCAGCTTTCGGGTCTGTTCAGCTGTCTGAGAGAGAAGGTTGGTTCCCATTTCCAACATGGCTGCTGTACGATTGTGGACTGCACTCTGCTGTAACTGGGCCATCTCTGCTTTCAGGCTTTCTTTTATATAATTCTCAATCTGTGTAAAGCAAATGAATAATTTTAATGATTAATGTACTATACTATATATACTATTATATATATATATATATATATATATATAGTTGTTAGATATATGGTATGCACACTGGATTAAGAAAAAAGTGGTCTGAAAGAACGGAAATAGCAATTCAGAAACAGAAACCCCAGTAAAACCATTCTCACAAAGTCAACAACTTTTACACCCAGACTAGACAGAGTGCTTTACAGACCAATAAAATGAAAAAGGACACCAGTTGAGCATAAAAATACAAAGGTAAAGGTCACTGTCTGAACCACTCCTTATCTAGACTAGAAGACAGCTCACAAACACCCACAGTCTTTCTTTAATCAACAGACTCTTCTAAGCAGGCATAATTTCAAAGGAGCTCCTTATCTACAGTAAGGTTATTCATTCTCTACTAAATAAGCCTGATTCATTCCAATTCTAGTTGAAACCCAAGGTTTCCAAGCAGCATGGCACATTCCTAAATGGCAGAATATGTAGGTGGAAACAGATGTAGGGTTGTTTGTTAAAAGAGGAAGAAATGGAGATGTTGAGATATGGGATAACTTTGTGTTATCTTTAAAGCTCCCCTTTCATCCTAGTCTTCTGGCTCAAGAGATGACAAAGCAACAGGACAAGGTTTATGTACACAGTAGCAACCTACTGTATAAGAATGAAACCCCTCTGAGAAGCTCCTAAACTTACATCATCATTGATGTAGTTTGAATTTACAGAATTCAAATTCACATTCACATGAATGCCGGGACATTGTGCTTCCCAGCAGAACATTTGCCCACAGCATCGCTCTTCCTTCACTGACTTGTCTGCTCACCACAATATTTTCTAGTGGCATCATTCCCACTCCCATGTGTATCCAATATTAAAAGCTTCCAAGCCTTGAGGCATAGTAGCACTCTTGATACAAAATGTCAGACAGTTGATTCTTAATGCCAAACACTCTGTCAATAGTTTGTGGTTTATCCCTTCTCTGATCACTATTGGTAGGTACTCATCACCGACTGAGAGCATCCAAAAAGCCTTGCATTGTTGGAGATGCTCTGACCCAATTGCCTGGTGATTTAGCACCTGCTAAGATGCTCAGGTTTTTACGTCTGCTCTTCCCCCTGGTCGCTCACAGTTTAATATATCCCAGAGCTTGATGTGCAGCTGACTCAAGATAATCACCATTTGCTATTTGATCTGTGAATGGTTTAAATGTTTTGGCACATGAAGAAAGATTTCACAAATTAACACAACACACAAATTGCATGGGACAAATGTATGCTGCCAATAAATCAAACAGTGACAGAAGCAATACTAGTACAATACGCAAGATTAGAACAATAATTTAAACTTCTCTAAACAATCAGAGTTGTAAAGAATTTGCCTGAAAGAGGACACAAATGGGTTTCCCCCCCTTGGGGAGGATGGTTAGAATGGCAATTTCTTTAATAACTATGATTGGAGATTGATTGAAGAATCACAAAATCTATTTTATCCAGATTTTGACTTCAGCCTAGCCCTGATTATGTTTCACATTTTTAAAACTGAGCTATTTCCTAGTCAGGGCTACAGGGCTCTGGGGCCTGTCTTCTGAGAAAACAGGTCGCAGGCACATGTGCACCCAGAATGGGACTACAGTCCACTGTAGCATCTGGAAAAAGACTGGATATTGCAAAGTAAAATGTATTTTAACTCAGTACACAGTAGTTGCACAGGAATACATCATTAACAAATAATATCATGGTAAGACTAATTATTTTTAAAAAATGCAGCAAATGTTACAAAAACACATTATAAAGCACTTGATATTGCATAAAGTTAAAAACAGACTTCAGCATCAAGACTGACTATAGAGACTATTACTATTACTATTACCTCTATTGAAAATGCCCTAAATAACAAGATAAATGCAGACAGTTTCAATTCTAGCCTTATAATGCTTTAGTCATCACAGTGGCATCATCAGATTAAAATATTGCTTTGCTCAACTAAAATCACGGCAGCAAAAACAAAAGTCAGGATCAGTTTCTTTCAGTTTATCACATGGAGAAATGGTTATCCACACTTATATAAAAGAAAAATGCAACCCTGCAGGTAAGGTGATAGCTGTTTGTTTTGTCTAGCCACCTATAACTGTATGATATACCAAAAAATGCATTTAACGTGTACAGCCATGAATTAGCATAAATAATGAATAGTTATAACAATGGTAAATACAAAAAAAATCATACTGTCAACTTGTACCTCATTTCCATGGCATAGTAATGAGAGCCACTGGAGCTCTCATTTGTTAGGGTCTCAGACCTCCTATCTCTGGAGCTGTGAGACAGCCGTCTAACCACTTGTTGTAACCGTGCCAGCCTAAGGCATAAATATCAAGTCGAAATCCCACCACGCACCACAATACACTATGAAACCATGTACTGACAGTTATGTAGAAGTACACACAAAAGACAAACAATAATGCAATATAAAGCAGCTAATTTAAAGCAAGTCATAACATCTTTAAAATTCTAAAATGTAAATTTATAAAGTTTAGGTTTTGTCCAGCCACCTATAATTGTATGATATACAAAAAAAGGCATTCAACTAGTACATCCATCAATTAGCATAAATAATGCATAGTTTAAAAAATGGTAAATAAAAAAATCATGCTGTCAATTTGTACTTCATTTCCATGGCACAGTAATGCCCACTTTAGTGTTAAATGGCTTAACCTATTTAGTGATTAACAGGCTTATTTTTAATGCACAGTTGTGCCCCTATGACTAACTGGCAACAGCTTTGCCTTTCCAAATGTTGTGAGTGCCCAGTATGACAAGCAGTCTGCAAATGTATTTTAGTCATAAGTTGATGTCTGTACTAGGAAATGAAAGTTGTGGTACAAATTGACCTTCCATTGAAAAGTTTAGTATTCCATAAAAATGGAATACACTTGAAAAATGAATCCCTAAAGACAGTCAGATAGCTCATGACTATAAAGCAATAGTTACAGTACTCCACCTCTGATAGATAGTTATTTCCACATTTCAGAAGTAGACAATGAAAACCATTCATTCATTATCTTTTCTGCTTATTCCACTTGAGGTCGCGGGCAACCGGCGCCCACCCGGCAACTCTGGGCGCAAGGGCAGGAACAACCCCAGATGGGGC
>JAUZSU010149261.1:0-14756 GCA_034780255.1 Parotocinclus maculicauda
ACACACACACACACACACACACACACACACACACACACACACACACTCACACACACACACACAGGTGTACAATACTGAGCAAAGGTCTTAGGTCAGAGTTAGATTAGATATTCCATAAAATACTGGAAATTTGTATGCGGCATTAAAAAACAGGATAAAAAAATGGAAACCGAAAAAAACAGCTTCTATGAGCTACTGTGACATCTTGTTACAGTTGAGGAATAGCAGCATCTGGCAGCTTCTTCGAGATGCAAGTTGACCACTGAAATGGTCTTTTTGGAAGAAAATACTTTTTCAGAAGGAAACTGGATGAAAAGGGTAAGATCACAAAGACTGCAGTAAAGATCAATGGAAAAGGGTATTATGGGTTGACAAAACTAAATGAGATTTTTTGGGGTCCAATAGTCGACAGTGTGCTATATACGTTTATTATAGCATTGTATAAAATTGTTACAATCTGCAAAATGCTTATGAATACTGCCATGCAGAGCAAGACCATGGATGCCTTCTTCAGCTTTGCTATTTTTGTACATTTTATCAAACCTGTACTGGTTTACACATGAAGGGAAGAAATAGCAGTTCTAAGGTTCTACAGGTGTTATTCTTTTTTGCAATGACTTACATTCATGATAGGAAAAAGGGTTTCCCAGCACTGATCTAGCCCTCTGCCACTGACTCTGGTTTGTATTCCACCTTTACTGAGGTGATATTTGGAATGGCGAGGGTTTTTACCAATGCACTGATTGTGCATTGTGGGTAATTATGCAGTGTACTATATAATTGTCTGCTGAGAATTCTGACAACCCTACAAAATGGGGACACCCTAAATAGAACACTAAATAGTACATAGGGTGTAGTTTCAGAGGGATTTAATTTACTACAGTGACTGAGGTTTTGCTGTCATAAAGTTGCTCTGTTTCCATGACAATGACTCATTTGCTAAGCTGCCTTATTGATTGAGACAAACTAAAACGGAGGAGAAACATGTATTTTTTTTAAAGAATATGGAAAACAATTTTACAGCTGCCAAAACGGAAACCTTAAACTGTTTTATCTAACTGTCTGCCACTGTGAACTGCTCAATTAATTCAACTCCTGTAATTAATTCAAAATGGAAATTACCATTAAGGATCTTAAAAGGGATTACTTAAGGATAATTCAACACTTAAGGGAACCTTTGGTAAGACGATTTTCCAAAACAAAGCCCTTTGGTAACAGCATTTTTTTATGTAACATACTTAACTTTAAGAGAGTATTAAGGGCAAGCTTAAGGGAAAATCTCAGTCAAGGTGTTTTATGTACCTGGGCACAGGAGCCCAAAATGATCATGACGGGCCAGCTGTCCAGAATGACCAGGAAGGGTCAAGTGATTTTAATGACAGATCAGGCACCCAAAATGGCCAGCAAGGTTCAGGTGCCTGTAATGACTGTCAGGGGTTTCTGCTTATATAGGCAGAGGTTTATTTTGCCTTATACATTGATTCAGACCAGGTGTGCCCCCATGCTACAGTGATCCTGCATTTCTTCTGGTTGATGATTAGGTTAATTCTGGCAACACCAAAGACATTGTCATGGCATCTGTACCTGACAAGTTAATTAATCATAATTGGTTTGTGTGATTACCAGAAAAAGTAGCAATGTCATCCTACAAAGCCAAAGAGCAGAGTTTAAGCAAGTTATGCTTTCTTGGAAATCTGTACTAAGTGGCCTCGCTGGATGACATACTGTGAGACACATTTCTGTTTTAGCTATTACGGAATGGCTCACCTAGCCTTGAACTAGTGCTTATTGAAGCGGTGTTGTAATGAAATGGATTTTTGGAAGTCTATTTGACACAAGTCCCCATTCTCAGAAATTGCCTACTTACTTCACCGCTGGGGGTGAAAGCCAAGGCAGGCAAAGTGATCCATCTTCATTAAGACTTTTTTTCAACTTTTCCACCTTTTCCCGAGTACTAGAGGACTATTTTTAGAAACAACATTTCACAATTTAATTTGTGTGGCCACCCTGGTCGACGTTTTGTGAACCCCCAGTCTTGTTAGTTCCTCTGCCACACAAATGCAAAAACATAAATGCAGTTAACAGCACAAAGACCACTGACTCTAATTAAAGTAAATCATTTCAGATGAAAAATCTGTTAAAATAATGATTAAAATACGTCCTATTTCTTTAAGATGACATAATAAGCACAAGCGTATACAAAATACAAGGCCTAAATATGAACAACATTGGAATATTCCCCAAAACACACCCCAGACATGCTGGCTTGATATAGGCTATAGTGTTTGTGTCCACACAGAGACAAGTGTTTGGATAAGATTTATTAGGCATTTTGTATTGATTTTCACTCTACAGGTGTTTAGATGGGAGGTGGTAATTTAAAATGCTGCCTTTTGCCAGCTGCTCATGCCTTAAACATTGTGCCTCAGGCACCTTCAAAATGAGTCACAAAGGGCAGGTGCCAAATCATTAATTAAATGATTAAACATGTGGAATCAGACGTAGCTCCGGCATGGTTGGTGTGAAAACCTTTAGCCACACTAGCTCTTTGTGGACAATGTTAAATGTTGTTAGTTGCATGATAAATGAAGATTACGATTAAATATTCAATTTGTTTCTATTTAATTTCAGTTACCTGAATTGTGGCTGTATTTCAATTGTCACACTGCTATACTGCATACTACACTCTGTGTCCTGCATACTGTCCCCTGTATGCAGTACAGTAACAAGTTCTGCAATATAATGTATCATACTACTACACTACCTGCTGCGCCCCATCATGTGACAAATATACCTCTTTTCAAAACCTATATTAGCCTAATTCTGACAAGAACATATATAGCATATACAGCTTTAAAATCAACATGGAAAAAGTCATGTACCTGCTGTGTTTTCTTTAATAGGGGTGGGTATCATTTGCATTTTATCGAATTCCGATTCTAATTCCGGTTTGATTACAAAATAATAAAAGCAATTGTTTAGGTATAAAGAATATATTTTTTTTTTTTCAACTTCAAAAGAAATGTTTTTATAGCTGAAAGGAAAACCACATCAAAAAATAGAGAGCACAAATAACTCAGAACCAGTAGCCATGAGAAATGAGTTACAGAGACTAGACTGGGACTGGACGGGAAGGGGAGTGTTTATAGGAGAGGCACAGCGTAATTGATCAGCCTGCTGTGGAAGGGGCAGAAAGGAGCTATGTAAGGTGGATGCAGCTCTTTAACCCACATTATCCTGATATAAAACAAAAAAATTGCTACATTTATGTCAGCAGATACCCTTATGATGAGCAACTTGATACAGTCTTACTGTCCAAGCAAATATGGGTTATTTCCTAGCTCAATAACCCAACAGTGGCAGAGGTGCGATATAAACATTTACGTATACATATAAGCTGAGCATTTTCAACGTGATTCACCAGTGTTTTGATTGTTCTAAAAGTTTGACTTAAGCCTTGGTTACTGTCTTAATTAATCTCAAAGTTGTCTGACAGACACTTTATTGGGGCATGTGTTCCACTAAATATAATGTCCATTTAAAAAAAACAGTGCTGAGCAGAACTATAGGGCACCCTATGCAAATTCACTACAGGAACTGCATTTCCCATAATTCCCAAGCATCTTTACAAAGGCTTGAGCGGCCAACACTTCAGTCAGAGCCAGTTTATTTGTTAGTAATGGACTTCTGCAAATATTTCAATAAAAGTGCACAGTGCACAAAAGTTAATGATAACACATCTATATGTTTAGTCACTGCAGTTAAAAATCTTTATTCTTTATTCAATTGTTCTGCATTTCTCATTCATGCCAGTGTAACACCCAGTGTCAGGTTAAACAGCTTAAAGGCTTATTTTTTGTGCACATTTGTGCCCATGTGACAGCTTGGCAAGCCCTTCTAAATTCGATGTGTGTTCTACTTTGACCAATAGTCTAGAAACACCGCTGTGGGAAACTAATTCTTTATTGGCTTTGTTTATGTGGGTAGAAAGTTAATGAACTGATTGTTGAACCTATGAAAGTGTCGTACTGATAATTACTAATGTGTTCAGTACAACACGCTTTACTGCTACTGTTTGTCTCTGGAGAATCTATGCCTATATTTTAAATTATTGCCTGCTTGCAGTTTGTGGGGCTGAAATAATAGAGATCACTAATTGTCCACAAGTTTTCGCCCAAAGTTTTGATATTTCTATACGGCAGAACAAATTAATCAATGAAATGATTTGGGGGCAAAGGCTGTTTTGAATTATTTGTCATTATCAATGTAATTCATTCAAGTGAACCAGGGAATTGCTTGCTATAAACAACTGTTTTTCAAAGCAGCTAATTATGTTTTGCAGCATGATGTTATTTTAGGTCTCAAGGTAGTGCTGAAATGGTGATTTGACTGCAAATGTGTTTCTCTAATGTTGCCAGATGTTATGGAGGGGAAGACAGCCATGCTGCTGGGGATGAGCCAGTGGAACTCGAATGATCTGGTGGAGCAAATTGAGACCCTAGGCAACATGGAACGCTCACGAGGTGCACTCTTTACACACATACATTTTTTTTCAACTATGTCCTTTGAAACATACTGTACTGAGTGTAAACAGAATCTGCTGACAGACTACAAAATAACAGAATAAAACAGTGAAATTTTTGGTTTGCATTAAAATATAAGCTTATGCAATGGCATGTAGTTTGTCCTACTCTCTTGTGCATCTGAATGGGAAGGAGGGAGGGGGATCATCCAGTGACTTATACTGCATGTGTGAGATAATCACGTTTAGACACTCTGGCTTTCTAAAACCCTATCAGCTCCACAGGAGGAACAGAGGAGTCTTTCTCTTACACACATTAAATCACGGCAGAGCCTCTGTTTTGATTCAGGTCTTCTCTGATAGCACGCAGCAGCTGCTCATAAATATAGAGAAAGTATTTTGTGTGTAAATAGACTGGTAAACTGGTTATCTAGACTCAGGCTTCAGAGGCTGATTATATTGCCTACCCCACCGCAGGGGGTGAATTTTAAAAATGAGATGAGAAAATGGCTTTCCTCACTTCTCATCTCAAACTCCTGGTTTATACATGTGTGTTTATTTTATAGTCCCTTAAAATAAACACACACATTAGCAAGCTCTGGGAATGTAGCAGTGGTGTTTGGTAGTTTGTTTTTAATAAGAATGCCGTTCTCTGTTTTACGGTTTCCTGAAGGTAAGTTTAGTGTTGTAGGGGTACAGCCAATGAGGTTGCATATCCTGGACTCTCTTCTTCTTCTTTCCTCCCGGTTCAAGTCCCGCTTGATACCCACAAAGACGAAACGAGGGAATACGTTGCCCGATGTGTCGCATTGCCTGTTGTCAAAGACACACACACACAAGTTAATGCCAATTTAGAGACACCAATTAACCTAACACACATGTCTTTGGACTGTGGGAGGAAACCGGAGTACCCGAAGTAAATCCACGCAGACACGGGGAGGACATGCAGACTCCACACAGAAAGCACCCAGGCCGCTCCACCTTGGGATTGAACCCAGGACCTTCTTGCTGTGAGCCAGTGGTGCTACTCACCGAGTCACCGCGCTTCCTGCATCCTGGACTCTAATGGAATTCAAATTAGAAAAATGAATGTTTGTGTTTGTGATGTACACTTTGCTAAGGGACGGTGGGTAACACTGCTGCCTCACAATAAGGTGGTCCTGGGTTGAATCCCAGTTTCTTCCCACAGTACCAAGACATGCTTTAGGTTAACTGATTACACTAAATTGGCATTGATTTGAGTGTATGTATGACTAGTAGTATGATACACTAATCTTGTGTATAGATGTAACATTTTGTATATTGCTGAAAAATACTCATAGCAACATTGAATAAACCAAATAAATAAACACCTCCAGCCCTTGTCCCTGAAAAACACAGTATATATAAATGTACTCTAAATGGAACTTCAGTCCGTCAGTATTGGGAGTAAGAATTGATGTTACAGTACCGGGGAAATGATCCCCTGACCCAACACACACAGCCAATCATGACTGCATGTGATGCCCCACCCCACCACATGGGCCTGTGTGGTGGTGGGATAGCATAGTGGATTGCTGTAGCACTTGAGAGGTGTAAGAAATCTAAACGCATGATAGTATAATTGTTCATTTTTACAGAAGAAATTGAATGATCAGTTTATATGTATTTACTATCTGTAGGTACTATATGTGTTTGAGTGAAATTGAACATTTTATTTTATTAATAACTGACCAATTATAAATAAAATAATAAATGACGAGCATTTATTTGCTATAAATGACAGCTGTTAAAAATGCCAAATAAGATTCAGTGTTTTAGTCTATGATTAATAATACATGTAGTAATACGAATACGGTACTAATATTATAGGATTCAAGGAGGCTTTGTTGCCATTCTCATCATGTGGTACATGGGGTGGAACGAAATTTAGGATCGCACTGTCCCAGTTACACCCAATAAGTAAAGTTCAGAGATCAATATTTTGATCACTTTCAGGTGTCTTGTCCTCTTTTTCATCAAAGGAAGAATATTTTATATTTCTTAAGACGATTTAAAGATATAAAGATTTCTGAATACCAAACTGCATAAGGCAACCTTACACCTGTTACTTGTTACACATACATTTAGACTTCTTCTTTGCTAATGAACAAATATACAACTGTGGACCAAGAGACCACTAACCTCCACCATGTTGTCTGAAAATCAACATATCTACATGTATGGAGACAATTTCATTCCTGTATCTAATTAATTCCAATATAGACATCATCACTTGAAACAAATCTTATTTACTTTTCACATACATTGGGACTTCTTCTTTTGCTTATTAACAAATATGGTACAATAGTAAATAGTAAACAATACATAAAATTTGCTTCAGGTGATCACGTAATCAGTACTTTTTAAGTAGAATAATAGTGTCTATGTTGGAATTAATTACATGTAGATATGTTGATTTTCAGAAGATTTGGTGGAGGTTAGTGGTCTCTTGGTCCATAGTTGTATATTTGGTAATCAGCAAGAGAAGAAGTCCCAGTCTATGTGTAACAAGTAACAGGTGTAAGGTTGCCTTTTGCAGTTTGGTATTTTAAATTCTTAAGAAATATGTAGAATTTTTCCTTTGATGAAAGTGAAGCAGAACAGTTTATAGAGATCTGCTGAAAATAAACTAGTATTATGTTTGATACAGGGGTGATTCTACACTTTGTTGTCCTGGCGCACACGCAGACTTTAGAGGGGCACAGCCGTACCACTTTGCTTTCTAATCAGTCATAAGGGCGCAACTGTGCTTAATTAAGTCTCTTAAACACAAAATAGATTAAGTGATTTAACACTAAAGTAATAGTTACTCTGCCATGAATAGGAAATTAAAACTAAATTAACACTCAAGGTGTTAGTAATTGCAATTATTTTGTTTATGCTAACGTAACTAATGCCTTTATTTTAATGGTCTAATATGTACTTTTGGTTGGTTATACAGCTATTAAGTGACGAGCCAATACATATATACAGCTCTCAGATGTTGTTCGTTTCCCTGCCTTGTGGCTGACTTTCTTTTGAATATTTAAGGATGTCCATTACACCAAGCGAAAAACTGAAAGAAACTGGCTCTTACTGAAGCTGTTGGAAAGATGCTGTTGCATTATGGGATATTTTATGCCTTTAGTGAACTTGCGTGATATGTCAAGGCAGTTTACTGGGTGCCGCTGATTTGATTTGATGTCTTTATTATGACTTTGTGATGACAGACCAGTGTTAGTTTGCCACTAAACTGTAAACAGTAAACTGTTAGCTTAGCACATGACGCAATCGTGTTGTTCCTCAAGCAGTAAAAACATTGCAGTTTTCTGGACTGACAATCATTTTCATCATAGTAATTTTTTGAGGTGTGTGTTGTCAGTTTTGGCAGTAACTACCTCAAGGCATTTATCACACCATGCAGCGTTGTTGTTTACTTTAGAGATCTAAGGCCAAACTTTGTGCCTCTGCAAAATGTTATCATGCTTTCCATGCGGAGGAGGCAGTAAAATATGTCTGAAGGATTTTTAAAAAATCATTTATTTAAAATGCCTAATGATCCTATGGGCATGTTTTGTATACCCCAAGCGACTTGCAGCTGTAATCACAGCAAAAGGTGGCGCTACAAAGTATTAACGCAAGGGGGCCGAATAATTTTGCACGCCCCACTTTTCAGTTGTTTATTTGTTAAAAAAGTTCAAAATATCCAATAAATGTAGTTCCACTTCACGATTGTGTCCCACTTGTTGTTGCTTCTTCACAAAAAATTACAACTTGATATCTTTATATTTGAAGCCTGAAATGTAACAAACGGTTGAAAAGTTCAAGGGGGCCGAATACTTTCGCAAGACACTGTAGGTTTTGTGGAAGTCTTGATGGCAAATGCCATTTTCCTTAGCAGATCAAATACAAAAAAAATAAATTTTGCATACCGATTTACAATATCCAGTCTTATTGACGAGTCATCTCATAATCCAATAAACTCATAACATATTATGAAACAGGTAGCGAGTTTTCATAGTGATCTAATTTGATCTTTTCTAACATACAAATTATTCAGCCACATAAATAGGCAGCTCTTCAGCAGATGCAAGTGAGCTGTACCAAAACACTTCAAATCACTTCTTCCAGCCAACTGCAGACAGTGAGCTTCTGGTTTAAAAGCTATCTGATTTCTGACTATTGATTATGCTTTTTAGAATGCGCAAAAACACCTGCATATAACACACCTGCACATAACACAAAACTGCATATATAGTCTTATGTATAAGTTTGGGCATTACATGTTTTATTGATATTTTTGGTCTGTTTGGTGTGATCTTTGACATTCACTTGTAGAGTGCATAGCAACAAGATTGTGTTTGTAGACAGTGAGTAATTAAAGACTTTAGAAATGTTTGAAATGTTTTGTAGCATTTTATTGCATGGCTCTAAACCTTTATATGTTGAGATCTTTAGAAATTGGAGCTTTCTTAAGAAGTGTAGGCTTAATAATTGTGTATTTTTGTCTAGCCACTCTTAAGGAAGACACAGGTTTTGAAGAAGTTGTTAGCCAAAGGGTCCTCCCACCCTCTATTGTGAATGAGCAGTCTGTGTTTTAATAAGCATGTAAAAAGTACATATTCATTACAAAATGCGTTTGTCTGTATTATGATTTAATGATCTCAGCTGGGATAATGTGTGCTTGTTTAATGCATCTAAAAACAACAGTCTGCTGGTAATTTTGTTGTTGATATGGCTAATTTAGCATGAGTGCCTCGGTTTGAACCTTGTGCTTCTTTCCACTGAAAAACACCCACTGGTCTGCTAGTGGGAGAGCTGTGATGATGGATGGCTATGCTGTAAACATGACACGTTTTATTTCAGTACAGTTCTTTTGATAACTGGTCATCCCGTATTCATAGCATCAATCAATGCCGATTTGTTACAGCTGTTTACCCAGTGAGATAGTTATTAATCCACTGAATTTTGCAACAGCCTACAATTTATGTTTGCTTTGTACGGATGCTACACTTCCATAAAGGCAGCATCAAACATTTATAAAGCAAGTGAAGCAAACTGGAAAATAAACACCAGTTTCTGTTTGGATGGAGCCAGTGATTTGAGTATCTGCTGTTTTTTAAAACTATTTGTTTTATTGCAGCCATTTGCTAAAATCAGAAAAGTTTATTTTATTTTTCATTAATGTACACTCAGCATTCCATCTTGACAGAAATAAACCAGACGTATTTTTTTTTGTAAATTTATTGAAAAAATGGAAAATTGGTCACAGTGTGAAGGGAAAGTTATTTCAGCATATGTCAAATATGTACAAACAGCATTCGCAAAGAGGAACTGTGGTTGTACATGGAAGAGATACATCCCCCTCCAGAATTTATTAACACCACTGGTAAAGTTGAGTAAAATGGGTCATCAGAAATCAACATATTATGTGTGAATTAAATTAATGCAACACTGAAAATGAGAACTATCCAACCTTAAACTTAAGTAAATTTTGTGTTATTAACAATCCCTCATGAGGACAGTACATATTTAACAAAACCACGTGCCACAATTATTGATACCCTTTCATTTAATACTTTGTACAACAACCTTTCAAAAGTAAACATCTCTTAGAAAAAACATCTTATAAGGTTGGAGAAGACAGGGAGCAGGGAATGTGAGGGTATTTTGCACATTTTTTTATCTTGTGAGCAATAAACAAATAGGCAGATGAATTTTGTGTAATGTTCAGGCATTTTATGTCCATGATGTCATATCAGGTGTTTTAAGTATTTTATGTCCAAGGTTCCCAGGGCCTCTACACCGTATTGTAAAAAATAAACAAACCTCTTATTACTTCCAAGGTATGCAGACAGGGATCTCTGAATGCGTAAACCTTGATGCAGGTGGGCTACAGCAACCACTCCTCTCAGCTAAGAACAGGCAAGTGGCTCAACAAAACCGAAAAAACGTTGAGTCTAGATTTCTGCTGTGACATTTGGATGGCAGCAATCAGCATGTCAGAATCCATTGTGGTGTTTATACAAATCAGCCTACCAGAGTATTGTTGCTGACCACAGTGCACAGTATCCAGTCACAGGCCTCCTTAGTCACCAGATCTCAGTCAAACAGACCAGGATGAGGTGGAACAGGAGATTTGTGTCATGGATGTACAGAAAACAAATTAGCAACATGGACTAAACTCTCACACCTTGATGAATCTATGCCATGAAAAAATTAAGCATTTTTAAAGGCAAAGGGTTGCTCTACCCAGTAGTGTAGGGTGTACTAATAAATTGGCTGGTGAGTGTATGTACTAGGTTGTGTGATAACCTCTGCACACTACATGTGTGCGACTGCATTCAAGTCGAATTCCTAGCTGCCTCTATCTACATACTGTATGTAAGAGTACTGAGCAGGGCATGTCATATTTTGTCGTGATTCTGTGTTTGTGATGCCTGATTTTATTACAGGTGCTTGCTGCAGATTTTTTTTCAGGTGCAAGTTTACTTTTGATCCTTTCTTGCATAATGTTTTGTGTTTTTGTAAAATGATTTGCCTGTAGCTCTGTCAGTGCAGTGCAGGCAGCATTTGTTACAGTGCTCTATAGCGATGGAAATGGTCTACCGCTGAACTTATTGACTAATGTCTTGTCCCTGTTCAGTGATGCAAAAGCAGTCTGATAAATCCCCTGTGTTCACCGGTCTTGATTCCAGCTGACAAGCATATTACTGCTGCTACTGCTAGCTCACTGTGCGGAATGCAACGAGTCAATACAAATGAAAGCTTTAAAGTTCACCGGTTGCACTCAGTCAAATGTGGGCATTTATACAATATGTGCTGTGACATGCAATTTTAGTATTTCAAAGACGGATGTACACTCACCTTTCAATTTATTATGACCACTATTTCTTTCTGCACTCATTGTCCAATTTATCAGTTCCACGTACCATATGGAAGCACTTTGTAGTTCTACATTAACAGGTCGTGATCCATCTGTTTCTCTACATACTTTTAAAGTCTCCTCTACTCTGTTCTCTAATGGTCAGGACCCCCACAGGACCACCACAGATCAAGTATTATTAGGGGGTGTGTTACTGTGTGTTGTGCTGGTGTGAGTGGATAAAACACAGCAGTGCTGCTGGAGTTTTTAAACACCTTAATGTCACCGCTAGAAATATTTAATTAAAATATCAAAACATCGCTTCAAACCATTCCATCTGCCAAATAGGTCCAACCACCAGCATCCTGTGAGCACTGATGAAGGATTAGAGGATAACGCACACAAAATGTGCAATAAATGAACTGCTGACTCTGGCTTTATATCTAAAAGGTGGAGCAAGATGGTAGATGTGTCTAATAGAGTGCACAGTGAGTGAACAGGGTTTAATAACTCCAGCAGCACTGATGTGTCTGATCATCAGTGTCGCTGCCGTGCTGAGAATGAACAAACACCTAAATAGTTCCTGATCTGTGGTGGTTCTTTGACCATTAGAGAACAGAGTAAAGGGAACCAACAAGGTGTGTTGCGAAACAGATGGATTACAGTCTGTAATTATAAAACTAAAAAGTAGACAATGAACAAAGAGAGTGGAATCAAAGTACCTAATAAAGTAATCAGTAAGTGTATGTAGTATCATTACTGACTATCACAATGATTTGTTTGTGAGTTTATCTAAACACAAAATTAACTACTGCATTTGTGCCAAATGAAGTGTTTAATTTAATCTGAAATGTAATCAATTTCGTTATGTCAGTGTATGTCAGTGATTTTCTCCCCTGCTTTCATTTGCAGACTAGACAGGGCATAAGCGTCATAACCCTCTATAATAGGGTCCGTTCTTCATGTGTACCTCGTGTGTGTGTGTGTGTGTATATATATATATATATGTATATATATATATATATATATATACATATATATATATATATATATAGTGTGTATGTTCTTCATCAGGGCTGCAAAAAATGACCATTTTGAAGTGAATAATGAATTCTTGAATAACCAAATGACTCTTGTGTAACTATCATCTTAAATTCCATTCAGCTTGAGGTTGTTTAATGCATTTCATTTCAAATTCACTGCCATAGGTTTATTACTAATACCAAATATAAATAAAACTTCAATCTCCTTTTCCTGTCAACATTTAAAACCGATGTTGTGCTGTACAAAGTAGCACCAATTTATCAGACATTTAATACAATTTTAATAGAATATAGTAAATCAGTAACTCCAGCCAGTGTGGTGAGAAAGGTGAGTGCCACAGTGATTTTTGTGAATTTGATAGATTTTGGTAAATGATCCATTTCTACATTGAAACAATACAGTTTTTTAAATTGTAAATGTAATTGCTACAGCTCATATCATGAAGTAGGACAGTTTTTAACATTAGCCAGGAAATACCAGCTTCAGCTGCTCCAACATGGAGGATCTGCTTCCATGCCAACTAAGGTTGGATTTACAAATAGTACAGAGGGAAATGCTTCCACACTTGATGGTTTTCTTCTGGAGTCTGCCATTGCGCTTTTGTTAACCCTTCAGTAAGCAGTAGTGAAGAAATTAAGCTAGTTAGAGCGAGAAACACGGGTAATGACATCACTGACTAATGCACTATTAAATTAGCTGCAAATCAATTTGGTGGTTAGTTGTAGTCTACTTATCACTTCATCATTGTACCCCTATTCAGCACTGTCTCATATTGTGTTTTTAGTGCTAAATTCTACAACATAAAAATAACCCTTACCTTCTAATTAACCAATACATAGAATGAAAACAGAAGATAGTTCAGGAGATGTAAGTAGCCATTCAGAACATCTCCTTTTTTTCTTTTACTTATCATCATCCAGTGAAGAGGGTTATGGGAAAAACGAAGAATGGGAAAATCATTTGTGTATTTCAGTACAAATATGTCAGAGAAAGAGCTGAGAGCGCTATTAAAACACTGAGTTCATAGTGCTAAATAATGATAATAAGTTCTCTCATCTGTCACGTGCATGCTTGTTATGTGTGATATTCTTTCACATTGTGTATTTGCAGGCAAGTCATGTTGTCTGGGTACCATTAAGTAAGTAATAAAGTGCAATGGGATGTACTGCTACAGGTAAATAATTCATCCCCAGGTGGATATGAACAGGGACTATTAGCCACTCAGAAGATAATTGTTTTACAAGAACAACATGGCCCCTGATTACTTTATTCCACATTACACATAGGCATATTTTAACTGTTTTTTGTTACATTCAATATTGTGAAACATTGACAAGGATTGTCATGTTTCTTATAGCAGCAGTGAGTAATAAATAAAACAAAAGACTATAAGCTCTGTAAGGTGTTTCCAGTTATATTGCGTTTTACATGTATGTCATTCAGCATGCTGTTCAGAGTGCCTTACAATTGATACAATATTACAGTCTGAACAACAGTGGATTAAGGGCCTTGCTCAAGGACCCAGCAGTGGTTGCGGTGGGATTTGAACCATCCCATCCATTGCCAAGTAAATTAACCACATATTGGTTTTGCTGGTTACTTTTTTAGTGGCCAATGCAAGCAATGTTCATGTCAGCTTAATAGCAGCAGAACTGGAACAGCTTTGCTACATGTGGTAAAGCTCCAGAGCTCCATGAAGCACCATGAACAGGCACAGGCAAAGAGACACCAATCCACCAGTGCAGCTATAATGCACTCACACATATCTCAACGTGGACTTGCACATCAGTTGCTCGAGACTTGTCTAGGACTTGAATGAAAGAATGAACGCTGTTGCTCAGGAGTGTACATAAAACAGCAGCATATCTTACTTAGAACATCGTGTGTGTTAGCTAACAAAATATTTTAACTAATTTATTTACATTGTCAGCTAATCTAGATTAAGTTGTAGTTAAATTAGAGATTCTACTTCAACTACAACTGGAATCGCTATGGCATGTATGTAGCAATTCAGTTGTTTTTCTATAATTAAAGGTGCGGTGTTGTTAACAGGCCAAAATTATATAATGTAGACTCTAGACTGGAATTGGCATATTTTTGAGACTTTGCTTAAACTTGCACAGAATAGACTTGAGACCTGACTATTCAATTTAGACTCATGTGCCAGAGACGCGCGCGCGCGTGTGTGTGTGTGTGTGTGTGTGTGTGTGTGTGTGTGTGTGTGTGTGTATTGCTCTCAAAAATAGGCGTTTGTAAAAGAATGGGTCGCTCTCAGGAGCTCAATATTCCAGAGTCAGCCGTCAGCTGCATTATAAGAAAATGGAA
>JAUZSU010149272.1:0-14756 GCA_034780255.1 Parotocinclus maculicauda
AGCTCCCTAAATGTTATAAGGAGGGCAGCACAGTGGCTTGGTGGGTAGCACCGCTGCCTCACAGCAAGAAGGTCCTGTTCTGTGTGGAGTCTGCATGTCCTCCTCGTGCGTGGGCTTACTCCGGGTACTTCGGTTTCCTCCCACAGTCCAAAGACATGCGTCTTAGGTTAATTGGTGTCTCGAAAAGTGGCCCTTAGTGCGTGACTGTGTGTGTGCCCTACGATGCATTGGCGCCCCATCTAGGGTTGTTCCTGCTAGAGTTTCCAAGTGGGCACTGGCTGGTGACTCACAGAAGAACGTAATAAGACTGCACAACGCAGGAAGAAATGTGAATGCGATTGCACAGTGATTTAGATTTTAGAAAAGATAACAATATTAAACAAATCACATAATACTATTTGAAAACATTCAGTATTGTAAGGTGCTGTACAAATACTGTACAGTCATTGTTTTAAAAAAAGCACTATGTACTGAAGAGGCCGTTTTTTCTGCCACCCTACCATACAGTCCAGCTTTGTGTAAGGCTTGTGAGATTGTTGTCACACACACATTCCATCTGGTCTCAGTTATAAAGACATGCAAGTCCTTCTTTCCATTGGCCTCGATCCCTGACTCTATCATCCAGTTTAGTTACCTGAGCAAGATTATTTTTACTAAGTAGATTTTATTATTAAAACTGTATTTTTATATGTTATTTTCTCAGTAGATAAATTGTAGAAAATAACAATTATGTTACATTTGTAACTTGTAGTTACACTCCTCAGCAAAAAAGGCAAGTCTTATGTAACAACTGCGTTCTTGTTTATTGATGCTACTAATTTAAGACGTGTCTGTGCCACAGGTGGGCTGGATTCTCTCTGCTCTCGATGAACTACAGATGAACTCACAGCCTCCTGTGGCAGTGCTTCCTCTTGGCACAGGAAATGACCTCGCCAGGACACTCAACTGGGGAGGAGTGAGCTATCTTCCTGACTTAACGCCATAGGAAGTGTCAGACTTATGAATAATTCATGAAGTGAAAAACAGTTATTAATAAACCATGTGCAAGCAGTGTTTTCTATTTAGAGAATAGTTAGCAAGTGGGAGTTATATGAGGTATGGTACTGAAGAACTATTTATGTGGCATGTTACTGAGTGCACGATATTCCCATTTGTGAGGGGCTTTGGCAAAAACAGGTGCTACTTCCCAGGACTGTCCAGTTGAAGCCAAAAAATCAATACCCATTCAAAAGTGAAACCTCCGGAATTTCTTTTTTCAAAAATCTCATTTTTCAAAAAACACAAAAAAGCCCAAGAAAGATACAATTCACAGAAAAGTTACCTATGTTGCCATTACACTATTTCCCTAAAAGCCACCCATCAAAATTCACCTTTCGACGTTATTTAACTAAATATGGTAAACTTATGCATGTTGAATCTAATCCAATCCAATGATGGTATGCAAATCAGTTTAAAAAGTCATAATTTTCATCCAATTCTAAACATTATTTCAGTTTCAGCTCTCAGTCTCTAGTTTTTAGATAAGCATTATCCAAGACATGCCAATTCAGATTTTTTACAAGAAGAGCCTGTTTTTTCCAGAGCCCCTCACATTTTTACAATATGTGTGTGTTAGTAAAACCCAGAACCAATTTGGTGCTCCAGCCTGGGTGATGTGACAGCTTAGGTCACATCTCAAATTTAATCTGACTACAGTATGTTTTATGACATGTATCAAAGTTTACAGCAGATAAACATTTATGTAATGTGAAGTACACTGGTTCTTGAAAGTTTGTGAACCTATTATAATTAGTCTATTTTTCTGTATAAATATGCCCTAAACATCATCAGAGATTCACACTTCACACTAAAACTGGGTTCTTTTGTGCCTTACCAGACTACTACATTTTTTGCTTTTGGAGTAATCCTTTATTGGTTCTCAATTTCTGGCTGTGGATTGGCAGAACCCTTCTTTTTGAAGTCCTCAGATGGCTTCTTAAGTCCATATACAATGACTCAATGGCTCCATGAATGTTTTTTAAATATGATAGGGTTCCACCTCATACCTAATTGTTATCCAGTGACAACGCCACTCTATTTTGACCTTCATTTTAACTCCCAAGTTCTTTTGCTAGAACAGACATATAATATTGGATCAGTTTCCTCAGTTTCTCAAGTACCTGCCCAAGCATAATATTTTGTCTTATTTGTTTAATTTGGTTCTCTTTATCTACTTTTAGAACTGTTGTGAACATCTGATGATGTTTTAGGTCATAATTCATAAAGAAATATAGACAATTCTCAAGGGTTTACAAACCAATGCACCACCATTACTCTCACTCATGGAACATGTGATGGTGTTTTTGTTCAGTACACACCACAATCATCAGAAAATGGAAAGATGTGTGGGTGTTTTTGGTTTCTAGTAGTTATTCACTCCTATAACCAAGTGCTGTCTCAAAGTAATTATTCTAGTTTTTAAACAAAATGAAGAAATTCCACAATTTTAAGTTAAAATTCCTAATCCAGTTCTGGTTTGTGATGCCCAACCAGCAGCACAAGGTGCAGGGAGGGAACCGTACCCCCTGGACAAAGTGTCAGTCCCTTGCAGAAAATATGCGAACATATATGTGCACACACACACGCACACACAAACTCACCCACGCAAATTTGTGGTGGAAACTTTCCACCGATATAACTTTATTATGGTTAATTAATGCTACGCTCAATCTAAACTTCTGTAACCTACACATTTAAATCTGGTGTGCTGTTTGCAGAGCCATAGTTCTCACACAGGAACTAATCTTGCGCTCACGTAATGCACGAGTGTTTAAAATGTTCTCATCACAATAAGCACAGTGGTTACATGTCTTCATGGTGACGTGTACAACATTTTGTGTTGAATAAAACTGACTTACATTATAATTTCTGCACCAGAAGTTGCACTATTAGGCGTATTATTACAATTAACTAACTTGTAACTGTTACTTTCACACTCACACATGTACACGGGCATGCACACACACAGGGAGCATCTTTTATTGATTTACACTGATATTATACAACACCCATGGTGTCCCTGAGGTCCATGGCAGGGCACAGAGGTCGCTCGCAAGGCATTGAGCCCAAACATGGTCACAGCCCATCCAATGTGGGTACAGCATTCCAGGGGTCATGTCCTGATATAACCCAGTGCCCTGTGAGCTTCAAAGTACCAGACAAAGTACAGAGGTCCCTGGTAGGGCATTGACTGTAATTCAGTCAGTATTTAACTATCAGCCCAGAAAATTTGCTCACTTAATCCCGTGTACACTTCACTTTATGCATTGGTGACCTCTGAGGTCCCTGAAAGTTCACTGAGTATAATTCAATCAGTTTTCAACCTACAGCCATAAACTACATCAGTCTCAGGTATAGTGAGACCCTTTAAGAGGGCATGCACCACTTTGGGCAAACACAGACTCAACACACTCACAGTCTCAGCAGGACCACACAGTCTCTTGTACAACTGTACTACGACAGCTAATGTAATGTGATGTAATGTTAATTATCTTATTATTAAAAATAAGGATATAACTGCACATATGGTGCATATCTGTTTTTAATCCTGTGTACTTCAAAGAACTTTATTTAAATAAACTCTTGTTCCACTAAGCCTTATTAAGTATTAATTTAAAGACTTCCTAAAATAATTATGTTATCAGATATACTTCATGATCAGTTTACCATCAACTTTTATTTTCCAGTAATTTGTCTTTATTGATTTTAGTACTAGTTGGATGCGTATATGTGTACATAATATGCCTATTATCCTCCCCTTGTTCTTTTTATTTTTATTTTTTGTTTCATGGCAAATGACATACCAAACTATACATAATACGTCTTGGATCATGCCCTAGTTCTGCTTTTTGGGGTTTTATGGTGATTGGACTATAGTGCAATGACAAATATTATCGAGCACATGCAGCTGATGCTTCAACTTCGTTTTTATGACCTTATATGTAAACTTGATTTGTAAAATGAACTTGATTATGAGGAGAATTAACTTAATTATTGTCCCCTAAGTATAAAAGCCATTCATGTTTTTTACTATACACCATCTCTACAGCAACCAACAGTGATTAAAGACTGAAAATGTTGACCTTCAACAGTCTGGAGGCTTCCTCCTTTCTCTTGTTCTGCCACGCTTTTATTCTGCAGGTGAAATACTGTTATAGGCACCATAATGGCAATAGCTGGCCTGCTGCCCTTCTCTTGTTCCACATTAGAATAGATGCTGTAATCATCTAAATTGATGTGTTCAGAGGTTCTATTTATCCCTTGAGTGAAAAAACTCTCAGTGGGACACCATAATGGCAAGTAATGGCTTAAAGAAAGCTTACACTTAATACAGGCACTCTCTTTCTCTCTCTCTTGCTCTCTCAGGGCTACACGGATGAGCCAGTGTCTAAGATTCTATGTCATGTGGAGGATGGGACCGTGGTTCAGCTGGACCGCTGGAATCTTCAGGTGGAACGCTCACCTGTGCAGCCCGAGGAGGGAACTCAGAAGGTCAGAAACATCACTTAATGCATTCTTTATAGCATGAGGCAGTGGTTCGAATGGTGGATTTAAACACAAGAAAAGGGCTACATACCAAGTGTGAAAAACCCACTAACATAAAGCAGACTCAAACCAAAAGTGAGGAAATCACTAAATGAATTACAGCTGGTTTTCTTTATTTCTACAGCTTCCTTTGAATGTGTTCAATAACTACTTCAGCCTAGGCTTTGATGCCCACGTTACACTTGAGTTCCATGAGTCCAGAGGTCAGTGGGCGTTTAATATGTGACTGTTGTTTGTTATTGTGGACTTCAGCTATTTCTGGACAAAAACTCCTGTGTAGGTCAACTTTCTTTTTTTTTCTGTTACCGTGCAGAGGCCAACCCTGAGAAATTCAACAGCCGCTTCCGCAACAAGATGTTCTATGCAGGGGTGAGCACAAATCTCAGTCTGTCTAAGCTGAAAGACTCTAGACTGTACAGAGACAGAAAGATTAAATGATAGTGGCAGAGAAAAGAAAAGGCTGTATGCATCTATGTGTCGCCTCAGGCTGCCTTCTCAGACTTCCTCCAGAGGAGCTCCAGGGACCTGTCCAAGCACGTCAAGGTGGTGGTGAGTGGCCCAGGTCTCAGAACTTTCCATACTGACATAACTTGTTCAGTCCATTAAACCTTGTGTTAGTCTAGGCCATGGCATGTCAATACATTTTCTGGCACATTGGTCAGCATTTCTTGTTGTCTTTTTTTTGATTATCCTTTTGCTGATTGGATTCTGAAGTGTGATGGTACAGATCTCACCGCCAAGATCCAGGAGTTGAAGTTCCAGTGCATTGTCTTCTTAAATATTCCCAGGTGTGTGGTCAGGTATATATGACATCAAAGCATCACAGACAAAATGTTGCAACCACCAATAACAGCTCAGAGTCAACATGGTGGGCGGCATGGTGGCTCAGTGGGTAGCAGTGTTGCCTCACAGCCAGAAGGTTGCGGGTTCAATCCACGGGTGGAGTAATCCGGGTCTTTTTTGTCTGAAGCTCACATGTCCTTTTTACCGGGTACTCTGGTTTTATCCCACAGTCCAACGACATGTGTGTTAGGTTAATTGGTGTCTCTAAAGTGTCCCTACTTTGTAAGTGTGTTTATGAGTGTGGGAGTGTATGTGCCCTAAAATGGATTGCCAGTAAAACTGCCAGTCCTTAAGTTAATCAAAATGTTATTTGGAGCACCAGGTGAAATTGCAAAACTTAATGAAGCTCTATATTAATTCTTACCACTTTTTTGGAAGGAGAATGGGGTAAAAAGACTAGGGTATGCTAAAGTTGACAAAAATTGGAATGAAGATCAGCGGTAAAGACGATTATGGATTGAATCCAAGTTTGACATTTTTGGGTAACATTGTAATTATAACATTGCTAAAACAACAAATCTAATGGTGGTGTAAGACTTTTACACGCTATTGTATATATGAAGCCAATACGCTTTAAGCTATACACTATAAGGAATAGAAATACTAAAAAAAAATTTAGTAGGTGTCTTTAAACTTTTAACTGGTACTGTGTATACATGACTGGTCCAAGCTTAGTGCAGTTAGGTCTCTGGTAATTCACAATTCTCTCATACACTCCTAAACAGGTACTGCGCAGGGACCATGCCCTGGGGAAACACAGGCGACCACAGAGATTTTGAACCTCAGCGGCATGATGATGGGTGCATAGAGGTTATCGGCTTTACTATGGCATCTCTGGTAAGTGCTGGCTGTTTCATCTCCTGTGTGGATGATGAAAGAATGACTTATTTCTGCTCTGCAATAGATGCACTTTGTTGTAGCGAGTTCCATGCTGCCATATTAAGAACAGGAAAAAGTGTTTAGCATTAGCTACCATTCATATCCGTGGAATTTACATTATCTACCGAGAAGTATGGGTACTAGATGTTGGCACCTTCAGCTTGTTCGAATCTAAATTTCATGAACACCGTTCAAACCAGTAACCAAGATCAGTTCATTTCGCTTAGGCCATATTTTTCTTTTCGCGGATCCGCCGACGATCATATTTGAAGAATACAAAAAAAATATATATTTTTTTTTGGTATTTCGCGGATCCGCCGCAGTACTAATGGTTGAAATTTTAAAAAAAGCAAAAAAAAAATAAATTATTTTTTAGCTTTTTTCGTCCTCCGGTGGAGAGCCAACGGTATTGTTCTGTACATAATTTTTTTTCCCCCAGATTCACTTTAATTTAATTGTAGATTAAATAAATTTTATTTTTAAATAAAAAAATATTTGTATTTCTTCCTCCTTCCTTGTATTGATTCCACATAGTCCTCGAGAAATTGAAAAGTGCTGAAAAAGAAATATATATATTTTTTTCCCTCCTCAGTATATTCTTAAGTTGGGACATCCAAGGAACAAGCAATTAAAAAAGTCTGGCCTAAGGTGTCTAATACTCACGAAGGAAATTGCTGATTTTGCGCAGCTACGAAATCATCCAACAGATGACCATGGTCTTACCTGTACAGATGCTGTTCAGCTTTTTGGATACTGCTGACAGGAAGCTTTTTTTAAGCTTTCTGCTGCATCATTTAAGGAGTTTTAGACGGGATAAATCCACCTAATGCCTCATTTTCAGTGCGGAACAACAGCTGGAAGTCAAACAATATTATTGTGTCATTGCTTACTTTCAAAAATGACATTGGGATTATCGACTGAACACACATTCACATCAAGGCACAGTCTAATGATGCATTTGTATATAGAAATAAGAGGAACTACCATTCAGTCAATGTGCAACTAATCTGTGATGCAAAATGTTGTCTAAAAATGTGGTCAAATGGAAAATTCTGATGCAGCTTGGCTGGCAAATAATTTTTTTCTTTGTTTTCAGAGACATTTTGGAGTAATTTTCTTGTGTTCTTCAGTCCAAAGGCTTCATTATATGGTCGTGATTTTTTATCTGTGGGTGTGGATTATGGTAACTGTATCCCGACTATAATGGAACATATGCAAATGGCCAATTTGCAAATGTCTGGTATTTATTAACATACGGACGTTCTGCTAATGAATCTGGTCTTGTTCATGAAAGTGGCAGAGAGTAAATTAAGTTTGCTCGTCTTTTTACAAAGGTTTCATGAATGAGGCCCAATAAGTTATAAGCTATAGTAATTATTGCAATGGAGCTGGAGTGTTTTGTAGCTAAAATTCATCATCTAAAAAGTACACAAGTATTCAATTTGATTGAAAAAATGCAGATCAATATAAAAGTTAAAGTTACGTTGGAACAGTATAAAAGTCCACTTTCCTCCTGCGTTCTTTACTGTGAGCCACAATTGCAACAGGCTAAAAGGTCAGCCCAAACTTCCCTGTCCAAGACCACAGATTCCAGTTCCACCAGGGGATTCCCAGTGTTCCCAGCCAGCTGTGAGATATAATCTCTCCAGCGGTTCTTGGGTCTTCCCTGGGGTCTCCATCCAGAAGGATGAGCCTAGTGGGAGTCTTGTGACATGCCCAAACCAACCCTCAAATCTGAGGCTCCTAGCACTGTCATGAAAAAGTAGTCAATAACAAAATTTCTTCCACCTGTATACATGGCTTTATTCTTTACATAATAACCCAAAGCTTACTGTTATTCATATGTACATTTATATGCACCGCTTACAAAAATTATAATTAAAAATGAATATGAAGAGGATCCAACAAGAACTGCTGGACAATCTGATCCTATTTCTGCTCCATCACTGTTAGTGTATTAGCAGGGTGACCATACACCCTACTAAACAGTCATGTGGGGCACACTTGTCCAGTTTGACATGCTTTTGTTGTGCTTCTTCATGAATATGTCACTTGCTACTCAATCACGGTAATTAAGTTTGTATCTCATTTGTGTAATCAAACAACTTTCTTTGATCTTATTTAATGAAATCAAATCAAATAATCGCTTCATATTAATCTTGAAATATCAGCTAATTTAGTGTGACCAGTCGAGGGAGAGCTTTGTCAGAGAGCTAAGTTCCTGCTTTTACACAGACTGGTACAAAAGTATTGCTGCTGTCCCAATCCATTTGACAATCAATTCCACATTGTGTATTTAAGTAAGCTGTATTTCTTTTAAGAAAACCCCAAACTGTGAAGTAAATCAGATTTGTAGGCTTACGGTAGTTTGAGATATTGTGAGGCTGAGCTCAGTGAACAATAATCTTTACAGGTTAAAGTTGATACACTGTCTATACAAGGTTATGCCACATTTACATGTCTGGCTGACTTTGTACATGAAAAGTAGTTAAAACAGCCACTGCAGTAAACACATTTTCTACACAGTGAAGCATTACGTGAAAGCTGAGCAAAAATCTGGATGACTGAAAGGTCACAGAATTTTTTCAGAGAGGGGGTGTGCAGCAGGGTTATGTATGCATTGCCAGCAGGACACAATTTCCTGGAAAGAAATGTGCTTTATGTACTTTAAGAAAATGCTGTTCTGACACGCAATTGATAAAAATGTTTAACAGGCTACTTGATTTTAAAAGGAGTGACTCTCCCTTCACACTTATTTAGCACGTTAAAATAAGACTGGACTTTACATTGCTAAAAACTGTATGTCACAATAGTAATAACAACATTGGTGGTTTAGTAGTGCAATTTGGGATGCAGCCAAAGACCGTTTAAATTGCTTCATATAAATATTTGTTTATATAAATCTCTGCCGGCCAGTCATTGTGGAGGTGAATGGCAAATTTGGGCATTTCTGTTCTGGACAGTGACTTTTCTGAAAAAATAAAGCCTGTTTCATGAAAAGTATGTAAGGTATATAAAATCTTTATTCTGAATAACCCAGTATAATAATTGCAGTGTTCAATCAATTTTAGTTTAACATTACATGGTGGTTCATCTTTTCATAGGGGTTTTCAAAAGACAATAAAAATAAATACAATATAAAATTAAAATAATAATTTCCTCGATTAAAGATGTTTAAATAAAAAAAGAGAATTTGAGAACAATATATTTTTATCACTTTCTCCAAATTTCATAAAATTTAATTTCTTGAAGCCGTAAGGAGAATGTCATTCTTTTCATTAAAAAGATTTTATTTATAATATCCTAAAAAATTCTTTATAGATTGAAAATCTGACTTGAGCCATTACTTTGTCATTGCTTGTCTAGCAGCTATAATCTGTATTCCAAATAAATATTCTGTATAAGTCTCTTTTATGTGCTGATACAATCCTCCAATCCAAGCAACTGGGTTAAAAAAACTTATCCAAGGAACACTTTAGTGGCAGATTGGCTGAGGTGGGGATTAAACCCTGAACCCTGGTCCTTAGTAACTGCAAGACCACTACTGTTCCACAGGAGCTAAAAGTTGTGTGAACTTGGTCAAGAAGCCAGGTGGCAGAGGTGGAAGTTAAACCCTGGACCTTTAGGTCCATAGAGTAGCACCTTAATCACTCTGTCATCACAGCCCTTACATTAGTTTTATGGATTTACAAGTATGTGCCGTTTAACAACATTATTACATTCTGTGAAACAAGAGGTTGACCAAATTGACCGTACCATTTGTATATGTACATCCCTAATGCCACAGCAGTTGTATTATATGGAAAATCAAAACAAGAAAATGCAGTAATGTACTGTTACCACCCTGTGTAGGGAAAAGCCGTGACACTTAAGAGAATGGTATGATGGACCTGATAGTATTTTTTTCATGGAAGCCAGGAATGCATTGACAGACAGCATTACGAACAACAAGGAAGATCATAGACATGAAACAGAGATTTAACAAGTTAATGTGAACTGGTTTATATAGTTCTAGATTAGAGAGACTATACAGCCAGTGGATGAACAAAAATGAGTACTACCTTCAATAGAACAGACAGTATACTTATTTAGATTAATTAATGGAAAGTCATATACACAAAACACTTGATTTCTGGTCCATATGTGAGCTAATTAGCAAACAACTGAACTTCTATTCTTAAACTTTGACTCCCACCTCTGCATGTGGATCTGCAGAGCTTATTGGCTGTTGAGGAGACCAGCTGTTTATGGCTGCACTGTTAAAAGACAGATTTTTAATTCCAATTATGATTTCTTTAAATTTTAAAGATCTTGGTCCTTAAAGCGAATGCACGTTGATCTGATGGGCGTTAAGAAACATAAAACAAAACTTATATGCTAAACATATTGGTCATGGCTGACAAAGGGTGTCTCTATTTTGCATTATTATGTTTCTCTGCTACATTCACACTTGCATTAAAAGTGAAAATGTGGAACTGTTTGAGGTTTTAACCCATGAACTTCAGTTTAAGCTGTCAGATTACAGGAACACAGTGGTGCTTCACTAATCCACAGATGTATTGAATTACCACGCTGGCCACTAGACAAACACAACTGATCCAGAAAAAAAGCCTCAACGTTCATGTACACACCCACACACACACACACTGTGCTACATGATGAACATACATTTCGCACGCACTTTATCCCTCCACAACCACCATCAGGCTCTCATGGCCCACATGCCAGACAAGCCACATAAGTTTAGTCTCTCAGACAGTTTGTTTATGTGACAGTGTATGGAACTTCATAGTAATTGCCAGCTCCCTGTTCTTTTATATGTCTGTATATGTATGTGTGTATATTTGTGTATATACAGACTCAAGCAGAAGTATGGATACCTTTGTTCAAATGACATGCTTTGTTGGTTTTCCAGATGAAATGAACAGAACCTATGCAAGGAACCAAAGATGAAACACTTTAGCGAATAACAATAAGCCATAAACAAAACATGTCTGAGACAATAAAACGTGGTTATATCCGGAAAGTCGACATTTTTTGTTTTAAGGGACACAGCTGTCTAAAACGCTAGCCCATCTCCACAGAGACCTAAGTTGGAAAATTGGTGATGCCTTCAGGCCTGGTTGTGCATCACATCCAGACAAGGCTGTCTGTGTATGAAAGAAAATCCAACACTGCTCTCAACAGTTACAGCTGCAGGTACTGTTAGGAACTAATAGAATGGCATCTCAATAGAATCACGTGTGTAGATAGGTGCAGGATCCTGAATCTTAAAATCGTATAAGAAAAAATAAGTATGTTTACCTCAAGGCTTTGCAACAAGTACTTGAAGACTATGCTGACTGCCATAAACTGTCCTCCACAATCACCTGGTCTAAATCTCAGCAAGCATTTACGGGGAAACTTTGAGTGCCCTTTGCAACAGTGTAAAATCATTCTGCAACTACATGGATCTTCAGATTTTGCATCCAGTGCACTCCATTCCAGCTGGTCTGAATGATGATCACAGGAAAAGGGAGAACATGCCAAATACAAATAAATTTAGATGTTTTTTCAACACCAGAGCCAAATGTACCCCAAAAAGAAATGAAAAGCAACACAAGCTCCAGCCTCTAAGCTGTTAAAAGTTCAACTGATAACCAAATACTGTAACTGTTCAAGGGATTAATTACACACTGTGGTTCTTGCTGTGTCGGTTTACAAGTGGGATGTGGTATGTAATGGGGCTGTTCATCACTTGTGTGTAATCTCTTGGAGCCAGCCGTGATCTGGTAATGAGAATACACATCTGGAGAGCATTTTTTAAGAAGTTGGTTGTGATTTTCTGTGAAATCGAATACAGGCTACGCCCACATGCTCTCCCTTGTAAACCTGCCACCAAGGCCCTGTAATCACTGGACTTTTAACATCCGGAGGAGCCTTATTCCTAATACAAGTGCAGTTTGTGCTTCTGAATGTTTCATAATCATTTGATCCTGTTGTACAGAGGTGTGTTTAATGCACAACAGTACCAGATCGCCTGTTGTATACCTACCATGAAGTCTGATTTATAATTAAGCAATTTATTTAACTTGCATAATTTTATAACATTCTCACCACCATGTTAGTTACAGCCATGATTACCACATGCTATTAGTGGTCAGACAACACTGACAAGTGCACCTGAGTGAATTCCTGGCTGTTTCCCAAACCGCATACTATTTACTAAACAGTTTGTAATGATACCCATAATTTGACATACTACTTAGTGTGTGGTTTGAATGCAGGCTCTATTTCAAAAACCAAGTAAGCTCCTTGGACAAAAAAATTGTCAACTTGTGTGTTTAAGGTGGTACTAAATTCAGGATGTCGCAGATGCCGTAGCATGAGGATGAACCTATAAATACCTCCTGGGTGTGTGAAGGGATTCATAGATTGAGGAGAGGTGGTACAGTGCTGTGAATGTCTAGTTCGATGTGTGGAAATTGGGTGGCAAAGCAGATGTTAATGATTCGCAAAAATAAGTATTTGGATTTGGGCATACCAAAGGTTATAGTGTGAAGGAAGTGGTTGAATTTGCAGGTCTATGAAAACCTATAGTTATTTGGGTATACCAGGAGTGGCAAATTGTGGCCGAGAGATGAAACAGATGGACAGGGAACCATCGAAAATTGCCCACTTTTAGAGATTAGGGCAGGTCCTTCAGAAGAAATCTCTAAACAAACACTGCATTACATGAACAATGAGACAATGACAACTGCAAAAACACAAACATACTTTCATATCCTGCCAAGTTGTTCTAGGTGGTGCACAACAGTAGAGACGCAGGCCTGAGGCAGCATCACTATGCTGTACATGCATGAACTATGCACCATGAAAGGCACTCCTGTCCATGTCTGAGGGAGGAAAGGTCAGGTGATGGATCACTCACTGGCAATGCAATAGTGACACCTGCCAGGCCCTATGATGAACCGGCTTTCTGTCCACGCCGCACTTTTGTCTACAGCCACTGAATTAAGGGATAAGCACAACGATATGCCAGGTGTCAACGAGAACAATGACATGCTAGCTTCATTAGAAATGTGTTGCTTGATGCCAATTCAGACTCAGCTAAGGTGAACACTTTAGTGTGAGTAGCGAGCTGTACTCATGGTTATTTGAAACGGTAAAGTGGAACTTGATGACAGTATGGATCTTATGTTGACAAGACACAGTACCAACATGCTGTCAGGTTTCTGCTGACCAAGCTAGCCTGCTTACACAAACAAGTGGAAAAGGCTCCAGTATTTCTATGATGGCTGACTTGATTAAATCACACAACAGTAAGAGGAAAACAACTGAAAAGAAACATAAATCAAGACCCGCAGAAATATATAAAGGTGCTTATTTGGTTACTGATTTCCACCAAGTGGGTCTCAGCCTTTTTCTCAGATGAACCACATCATCATAGAAGTGCTAGTCTTGTGGGTTGCACACTTTTACAAAAGAGTTCGCTGTAGTTCCTTGGTCATGGGCTAAGATGTCACACCATCAACAGGCTGAAAATCCCTGGCCTGTATAAATACAGGTGGAGAGTGATTTGGCAAAACTCATATAAATCATATCACTTTGTGGATATGCTCAATCACAATACTGGTGTGTATCAATGAATGTCCAGAGCATGTTCTGTTAAATCGCATGTTATGTGTTGTGTTGTGTGGTGTAAATGCCATAGAGTAACATATGTGTCGATTATGGCAATTATGCCGAAATGATTGCTGACGTAAAAATGCTAACGAGAACAGAATAACAGTATGAGTGCACTGAAAAACCTTAACACTATATGTTAAGATCTGGGCACTATTTTATAATGAACTACTGAATTACTGAAGTGAAACACTGATGTACTGATGTACTGATGTAGTGTATAGCTAGTTAGTAATCTGTTGAAATGTTGGCGCTGTATTGTTTCCAGTTTATAGGTCAATCATGTGCACATGTACACATACTGCATATATACACACACGACATACACATAATACATTTATTTTGATAAGTCTAAAAAGCACAGTCACAGGTAACATAGAAACTGCAAATAGGGAAGTCACAGCAGATTGGAGGAACTACATGAGGTTTTGTTGAAGCAGTGTGGTTTAGAATAGGGAAACATATCTCTCATTTGGATCCACACACACCTGGTAGGCTGTGAGGTTTTCATTAAAGAAGCAGATGATAGGCAGCCAGTCAGACGCTGTGCTTTGGATGTCTATGTGTTTATTTGTCCAATACACCCAGAGGTGGGCATCTTGTTTCAACAGCTGTTCATTGTAATGACTGCTACATAGTCTGTGATAAACCACAGGCTTTAGTGGATCATGTTACTGAGGAGCCTTTTGTTTCGAATGTACAAAGCGAATTCCAAAAAAGTTGGGATACTAAACAAATTGTGAATAAAAACTGAATGCAATGATGTGGAGATGGCAAATGTCAAT
>JAUZSU010149283.1:0-14756 GCA_034780255.1 Parotocinclus maculicauda
GTTCAGCCAGAAGCTGTATGCGAGAGATAAGGCTGTGCCATAAAGTGTGCGCTGTGTGTTTGTGTGTGTGTGTGTGTGTGTGTGTGTGTATCCTCACGCAGAAGAGGTCAGTACGGTTAGAGGTGTGAAATTGTGTTTGTTAGTGAAGGAAGAGGTGAATCGTGATTAATGTATAACTAATAGCAAAACTGTCCAGTTACCAAAGTGATAACTGTTTGATCTTAGGGTTTTAGGATTTGTAAAGTAATTCATTTAACTGATATTACTCCAGATTTGGTATCTGGTTATCATCATAAGAGAATCCATCCTTCAGGGTGGGACAAACAAGAAGCCCACTGTTCAGTACATGGGTTTACAGTCCATTCAGTAATTAATTGTATTTTATATACAATCATCCATAGACAACCAGAGACACAGAAGCTTCAACGAGAGTCTAGTAGGTGTTAAACAAATGAAAAAAGTGAAACATACAGAGAGATTGTTTAGGTCGCTAAATATTGCCTGTGGTGTTCTACGGACCTCTTTAAGGAACAGGACTATGGACCAGAAGGTTCAAATGCCCTCCCTGCCAAACTTAAACTGTAGGGTCCATGAGAAAACATTGGTAAACATTTCTTCACCATGTTTTAATGGAACCGAAGGTTGTCCTGTGTAGTCCTGTGGTGCAAAACTACTCAGTAAGTGTCAATCAAAGTGATACACTTCCTTCTAGTGGATAACTATTTCGATATCTTTCAGAAATCCTATCCCAGGTCTGTAAGCGATACAGCTGGACCGTCCTGGATCGCATCCTCGTGCTAAAGGAAACGAAACTGGCCAGCTCGCCGTCTGTTTATTTATTTATTTCCCTCTGAGGTTTTGGCAAAAACTGTCCACACATCTGAAATTCAAGCAGGCCGCCCCGGCACGAAATTCCCAAGGAGAAGCCCGATTTCTTCAGGTTTAACTAAATAATGGATGCATACTTTCACTTTGGCATGATGAAGCGATTTTAGCTTTAGCATCAGCCAGAAAGAGGGCGAGGTGTAAAGGGACGGTTTTCTGAGCTGAATAATTCAAAGCATCCAGGAGCAGCCTCATTCCTTCCGAAAAAAGAAAAGGCCCAACCTTCCGTCTCTCGATGACGCCAACGATGAACCTAACCTCCATCCGTGTCGGCTATTGACAGATGGACAGACTGTGACCTCTGTCCATGTCCTTTTCACAAACTTCGTCAAATAAGCGTGACAGATGGACGGAGTGAGTCCGTCTCAACATCGATCAGGGTTGAGGTTAAAGATTGCCGTGTTTGGCAGGACTGACCCGTGTGCCGGACTCAACCGGGAATAGAGGGTGAAAAAGAGGATGGTATGCAGATGGCCATGTTCATTTCCACAAAACTCAAGATTGGGAAAAAATAAAAGAGAAAGTCTTAAGGAAGCTAGAGGAAAGCTGTTCCACTAACGATGACCAGTTTCACCGAACTGGGACAACAGCGAGTACAAAGAGCTTTAAGAAGTAGTTCAAATTTAGGTTAAATTATGTCATCTTTGGAAGACCCAATCTTTAGTCAAATGGAAAAGAGGTTTTGTCCAGTATTTGTTCATTCAGGACCAAAAATGACTAGACACCAATGATGACTTGGGGTAAACACCAGCCGACTACTTCAGGGTTCTGGGTAGATACATTTTAACCCAAAGATGGCTTTATATTTAGCCAAAAATGTATCTATATTTAGCCAAAAATGTCTCTGCATTCTCTAGAAAGACAGAAAAGTCTTTCTACCTGAAGAATGTTTATGGTTTCTATAGAAAACAGTTCTCCAAGACAGTAATTTATGTATTTTCCCTTAGAGGGATGGACAGACCATATACTCAGGTAGGATGGAAAAAGAGGTCAATGCGAAGCGGCGAATTCCTCATAGCCCATCAGAACGAATCTCGCCGGTCACACAACGCCTGGATCTCCCACCTGGCTTCATATCTCCGTTTACTATACTACAAGGCTCCGTGCGTGAGCCTTTTTCCAAGGCTGCTGCCTACGCCGAAGCAAAGCAAGGTAGAACGGCCTGCTGGGATCTCGTCAGCCTACGGAGCTCATGCATGCCAGCAACGCAGCATCGGAGTCGCAACCTCTGTGCTCACACACGTACGTATGTACAAGCACACTCAAAGCATGACCCTAGACCCCCCGCTGCCTCCCACGCAGCCCGGCATGTCCTCGTAACTTCCTCGGAAAGCATACAAAAAACTTCACAGCTCCCGAGGGAGGTGGTTTAGTGGGGCCACACACCGGCGGGTACCTTTTTGAGAGGCCTAAGCTAATTCTAGCACTATACTCACACAAGGGTTTGGACGAGTTAGTGTAGACTGAGGCTGGAAGCTCATGTTGACCTTTTTGGACGGTAAAACAAGGTAACAGAATCCCTGAGAATCTTGGGATAAAAATGTGTACCTGCACAACGGGTCGGTTTAACCCTCGTACCCTGTTGAAGTTGGAGAATCAAACCGTTACGTGGTCAAACGATGGACATGTGAAAGAATAACCGGGATGGGGAATTCATCACCACGGAGATAACATCAATGATGACACACTCTTACGTTGGTTCTGTCCAGCAATGACATCATGCTTCTCCAGTGCTCTCATTTCACTGGTCTTTGGTTTTAGACCACCAGCGTTTGGCCAAGAACTGGCTCTTTTTACTTAATATCCTAACAACCTTCTTGAGTGGTGCAATGGTTAATGTTTCACCCTGTTTCTGGGTGATTGTTTGGTTCCTGGGGAGTAATATTGACTCTGCTTTTGCACATGAGAAGGATGACTTTCCCATCTTCTCTCAATCGCAGGAAAACCCTACGTAGTGGAGTCCTCCGACCAACCGGAGGAGCATCGCTTAAAAAACCGGCAATGCCTCATTTGATTTTTGTAGCAAGAACAGGTAAAGGCAAACATATAACAGAGAGATGGTGAGAAATGTAATTTGACAAGCCCAGAGAATTCCTTCGGGGTCATCAGACGCATAATCGGGGAAGGAGCAAATAAGCTTAGGCAGTTGAGTGTTTGCTCAGAGCCGTTCGGACTAAGTGTTTCTCCATGCATCCCATTCAAACCTGCATTCATTAGGACTAAACAGCTTTTTATCAGCTGTTCAGAATGGGCGGCGAAACAAGAGGAAGAAGACGGGGCAAGACAGGAGAGAGATTGGTGCGCGATTTCTAATTACAGTCCCACAAGGGGAGCCTACTCTTCTTTAGATTTCACCCCCCTGTTTCGGCGACAAGCGGCTACAGGACAATGGCAGACATTTTGGAAATAATCATAACTGTCGCGGATTGAGCGAGTGCTAAAAGTGAGAGAGGGGCTCTTGACGATGACACCTCCCCGCGCACAAAGGTTTGTCGCTTTATCAGCGGCGGGGACACGGCGATAGTCCTCGAGCGGCACGCAAGAGGCGGAGTGTCACACACAACGGTCTCTTGAACGCACTTCTCGAACGCAGAGCTCTCTTAAACACTCGTCTCGCGCACTCTCGTACCTCTTCATAGCTCTCCATGCACAAAGCAAACAAGAGAAAAGGCAAGCTACCCTCCTCATGTACAAAGACTGAAAGTCTAGTCCGACGGGGAGGGCAGCATTTCGGCACGGAGGGCTGTACCATTACACCACAGTACAGTAGTTCCTAAAGAAATGGCATGGGGGGGGCACAGCTCATAAATACAGTCAGCATTATGAATATTTCAGTGTGGTAACTACAGATCTTAATGTTCTGGCTCTCTAATTAAACATATCGCTGATAAATGTAATCATTATCATAATCAGGGGCATGGGGCCAACATTAATTAAGAGAGATTAATTTAGAAGAACTAGGTTTATCATTATTATTAGTAGTTATACTAGTATACAGATTCATCCATTTTTAGGTATTCGCCTCAGTTTTAAGGGTCTGAGCTATGAGGATCCAGTTCGTGTCCCCTTGTCCCCTAAAAATGTAAGGCGCATGACTAAGCTTGCCCGGGACAGGAAGCCATTGGGCCAGGAGGGTCATCCTCTAGTTTTGTAATGGCTTGGTTTCCGTACAGGTGGGATTAAGCTCCCCAACACATCTGACAAGTGAGACGTGGACATAATAATGTGTGCATTGTTATATCTTTCAGAAATGTTAAAGGTTAAGGATTAAAGGTGTGGTCAGTAAGTTTAACGCTAGTTGTGGTGAAGGTCAGAACCAGAAGAATCAGAAACCCTTTCTTGTAGTGGACTATGGTGGCCTAGTGGTTAAGGTACTGAACTATGGACCAAAAGGTCCAGGGTTCATATCCCACCTCTGCCACAGTTGGGTCCCTAAGCAAGGCCCTTAATTCACAATTTATTATATTATAAAACTGTATTAATTGTAAGTCCCTCTGGATAAGGGCGTCTGCTAAATTCCCGGATTGTAAATGCAGTGCTGCATGAGTTCATGGCAACATGACTGACTGATCCTTATTGGTCGGCTGTTGGTGGTCCACATTATTTGCTTTTCTCAAGTTGTTAATCCGTGGCACAAGAAGAACTGGATTTTGTCTCTGTATATATAAGTAGGTATAGCAAAACGGACTTTAGCCAAATAGTGCAAAAGGTATTCGTGTAAAAATCGCTGACCGCATCTTTAAGTGGTCTCATTAGCGGGCTACATTTCTGAGGTCGACTTTGCCCTATAGACTTGCCTTGCTGTGAAGAGCACTATTGCACGCTGATAAAGAACAACAATTGGTCGTTGTTGTTCGGCTAACAAACTGTGGAAGGAGAAAGTGCGGGCAGTTGCAGTAACGACCCCAGTACTGATCATCACCTTTTTTTATTCCTCCATTAGCGGATCAGTGGCCGTTAGCCCCGCGCTAACCCCGCTCTCATCCTGATATTCTTTCTTGCACTCTATGGGCTCGACTGACAGTGCTGACACCTCGCGATGCAAAGAAAGACAGGAAGCGAGGGCAGGATTTTTAAGGATTCCGAGGCGATTTATAGGCTAGCCGACAAATAAAGGGCTTGAAATTAATCCCGACCCTGGGGAGGAATCAACGCCGGACTGAAACCATTTCATTCTTTCGAGTTTCCCTTGATTTAAAACCACTTTGTGGGAGAGTTGAATCCGAAGCCGGTTTCTCTTACAGAATGCTGGGCGTTCCAGTGACAAACTCCAGAAATGGACGCTAGCCAGGAAAAAAGTCGCTTCGTTATATTTGCAACAGACTTGTTGAGTAAGCAGCTGATCAATAGAGATTAATAAACCTAATTAGCATTTTGGCCACAATCCACACACAAGCACTGAGGGAGCTGTTAGACCTAATCTGACAAATCACTTGACTAGCCAGCTATATATTTGATTTCTCTCAGAGAACTGACTTGGTGCACTGTGCTTCAGTCCTTCATGTACTGAAGCTGCACTAACTTTCATTTCCAGCTTCCTGTTGTGTTCTTTGGTAAAAATGTGTTGGACTGGTTTTATATAAAATTGATACTGGAATGTTAGCTAGCTGGTTTGTCCTGGGAATCGTCAGTGCAGTGAAGAAAATGGAGTAAAGTCACTTGTAGTCACGGTTTCCTCTAATAATAGTTCTAAATCTACGCAGGAAAAATGTAGAGCGAGATTTTATAGTAAATCTGTAACTTTTTTTGACAGTTTTAATGTTCACGTTCACAGTTCTACCATGGATTTCTGATTTCTAATTTGGCCACTTCATGGTTCCACTGTCAAATTTCATAGTACAACTGTAAAAATGGTTTACTATGAACTGACTATAATTATTTCACAGTACTATGAATTTGTGATTATAATTTTTGACGGTAATTCTACCTTCAAATTCTTATTTACAGTGATTATATTATACTCTATAAACCTTAATTTATTATATTATTTATTATGAGTTTGCCTCGCCTCCTTATAGACTGTGTGTTTGAAGGAAACTCCTTTTAGAGCAAAGAGTGCTAGCTTTCTATTGAGCTAAATTTCACTGGTTTTGAGTAACAACAGCCCAGATAGCAAAAATACTTGCAAAAATGAGGGTGTATTTCCTTGGAGGATATTTCATTTTGTCCGCTTAATTCACACGGGGTCGCGGGCCAGCCGGTACCCACCTGGCAACTCTGGGCACAAGGGCAGGAGCAACCCCAGACGGGACGCCAATTCATCGTAGAGCACACACACACACACACACACAGCCACACACTAAGGGCCACTTTAGAGACACCAATTAACCTAACAGGTCTTTGGATTGTAGGAGGAAACCAGAGTACCCGGAGTGAACCCACGCCGACACAGGAAGGACATGAAGACTCTACACAGAATGGGCCCAGGCCGCTCCACCCTGGGACTGAACCCGGGACCTTCTCGTTGTGAGGCAGTGGTGCTACCCCCCCAAGCCACCGTGCTGCCTTATTTCTTTTTATAATATCCTCTATTTTTTGTGAGCATTATATATTAACCAGCAATGAGTCAATGCTTACTTGTTGTACACAAACAATCTGGAGTGACCTCTTTATACTTTCACCCATCATTTAGCGTTTTCACCAAAAAGAACGGGCTGTGTCTGACTTTCCATGGCTTCGAAGGTCCATGACATGTTAGCTGATCAAAGCCAAGTAACTTATATTTATCACGTCCCCTTCAAATGCACACAAACCTCATTATTAAGCTGCAAACGTGGTGGGTCTGAAACCAAGCTGTTTGAGCTCATCCAACTCAACCAGCAAGCTTTTACTGCTGAATCTTTAATAACCTGGCAGTAAGCAGCTAAACCAGACCAGGATTAGCGTGGCAATCGTGCTGCTTTTGTGGACATGTTTTTAACCCCGCAGACCTTTTTTTTAAACTCTGTATTTTACCGAACCTGGACCACTACTGTTTTGTGCACTAGACTGCATCCTGGCAGGGATCTAAGCTAAACGAGAACCCTCTTGAAGTCAAATGAAGCTGCGTTCTGCTTGGCCTCTCTCTGTGTAAACAGCGCTTGTAAAGTAAGCCCTAATGAGCCTGTTGCAGTGTTTACCTTAGATAAGGTGAGTGGAGCTGCTCAGAGAGAGTCTGATAACGATCTGTTTGCACAGCAAAAGGATATGTAGTTATACTGGCATGTTAAAAAGGCTGTTTAAAGAGCCTACATGAGCCTACACCAGCCTTTAATAAGATAAGCTAACAGAATGTCATCTGTAGCATAGAAACTATATAATAATAGGCAAATGTAGCAAGGTTTGGCATTGACATGGCTTTCTATGGTGCTTTGTAAGTCAAATAAATGCTTTCAATATAGCTGTATTCCTTCATCCGTTAAGTAGCCTCCAGGGGGGAAAAGGTCACTCTTTGTGAACCCCTTCTGCCAGCTAGATTTAGAGCATCTCTCTATCACTGAGTATCTACCTATTGACTGTTAGTTCTGCTCCCGGTCATAAATACACACACACACACACACACACACATACACACACACACGCACGCACGCGTTTACACAGCCCATGGTACAAACCTGTGCAAAAAAAGGTATTCACCGCTGTCAATTTGCCCTATTTACACTTTAGTGGTTCCACTATTTTGTCCCGAGGTGGCACCTATAGTGGGCCAGATGTGTGAGCAGGACGGTGTGACCTGAGTGCTGCCCCCGAGGGGGCACCGTATAACGCGTCGTGATGTCAGCAGTCGAGTCGAGGTGAGAGGAAGTGACAGGCAGAAGGGGACTGCAGGGCACATCATCTCTCCACTCGGCTGGATCGGCGAGGTCTGAGAATCGCTTATGAATAGTCATTAGAGCTCGGGTACCCCTCCCTCACAACGCCCAAACGTCTTTTGTCATCCCGGAAAGGTGCGACATTTAATTGCCAATTGATTTTTCTTTCCCCCTCGTCTCTCTCCGCCCTCCGATATGACAGCGTGTCAGGCAAGAAAACGGAGCCGGAGTTCCCCCAGGGGGATTGGGGAGGAGTAATTCTGGCAACCAGGTTGCTTGAGAGGGCTAGGTCCGGACTGCTTAAGAGCTCCATTTATAATTAATGCTGTGTATAAAGAAGAATGGGTTGCTCTGAGACACAGTCGGGGCTTGTTCCGTGACACAGATTCAATATGGGAATGAGCATGGACGTCAGCTAGTGAGACCGTATTCGTTTTATTAGTTAAGATTGAATGAATTGCTTTTTAAATTGAAATTTAAACCGCCTTTTTGTAGTGCTCGACAGACTTTAGTCGTACCGCTACACTGTGGACAACTAGTACAATCGAGAAAGAGTGAGTAAATGGTGTTTGGAGTAAAGGCTGGAATGTTTCTGCTCAGCTGATCTTTTTGGATAACCCCCATGCCCTGGGGATGGGACCAGTTATTTAGATCGCCAGTATTTAGCAGACGCTCCTATTTGGCTTGTGTTCACAGTGTGGGTAAAAGTGACCCATATCCAATTTAATAGGGTTTTTTATGGCCTAAATCTATCATCGGTCTGATCTGATGACGTGTAGTGGATGATGAATCAGAATTTAAAGACGCACTAATGAGGACAGGGAGGTGAAAAGGGAAGATTCTGGTGAAGAGAAATCTCCAAATGAGAGAAGAACCAGGAGTGGTGGGACCTTGCCATGGGTGGGTTCACAGACACGAAAATCGTTTGAAAAAAATATATAAAAGGTAATGCTACTATCTACGCAGGTAACTTTCCTCACGATGTGTGATGAATTAGATTATTTTAAGCTGGTTCACATGGGTCCAACATGGGTCCAGTTGGCAACTGGAACGAGTTACCACACCATATCTAACCAACTTAGTGTCGACAAGTCTTCAGTTTGTTTGGTTGGCAGTGATTTTTTTACAGTTTTCCTACCCAGGTCCTCCGAGCTACTCTAAGATGATGAGCTCTGTGACGTCCGACAAGGCTTTCAAAAGAGATGATGATTCCCGCGGTGCGCTGGAGGCTGCTGACTTAAAAGTCACATGAACTCTGATCTGACTGAGCTCACGTCGCCACACATCAGAGACGTATCAGATTTCAGAACCACATATGCAAGTGAAAAGGTCGAACTGAATGGTTTTGTTGTTCCATGAAAGAAACAAATCTGTCACATATGAGGAGAAAAATTGGAATTGGGCCAGTTTCACCCACACTGAGAATGCAGCCTCGTAGCATTGCTAACCAGTTAATGGTTAAGGGTCTCAACCTTCTGGCCAACACTTCGGTCTGTTAACCACCGAGCCACCACTGAAACCCATTGCCTTTACAAGAGGAGATCAGTATTACAAATGAGATCAGCCTCGAAATCTGTTTTCATTCTGGTATTCGAGTAGCGGAATTGAGCAGTAAATGTAAACCTGCACTGTGAATGGGGACCGATAAGATTAAGAAATCCGATAAACAAATCTGGATTTTATCTCAATAATCGTATTTCTCATCCTTACTTTCAGTCCGCGTTTGCTTGCAATCGTAACTGGACCGTAGAGCTGTCTCAAAAGCGGTTTACAGAATCAAACACGGTTGCCAGGTCAGTAAATTTAGGCTTATTGTCCTATAAAGTCGCCTACAAATACTGCTAGTTGGGGGTTGCAGGTTTTTGGGGCTTGTTTCAAAGTGTAGTATCTGTAGCCTGACTCTGATCTGGCAACCCTGGAACTCGATGCTCTAGGAAATTAAGTATTTATATATTCTTTATCTTCTAGATAGTAAACTTTGAAACAGAGACACTTTTATGAAGGTCTCCGATAAAATACGGGTTACGTCACATCCTTTTTCTGAGACTACTGACTGGATGCAAAGTAGAAATCCAATTATTGCTGGCGGTTTCCCATTATCTTATTAGTGCTTGTAAACTTGTTGATTGGATTACTGCCAAAATCTGATTGTTTGCAGTCTGAGGATTATGAAGTCCATGTGACCTCATAACGTAGAAGATCTTTGTGCTGACCAATGTACTAAACGATTTGCTTTAGGTCACAGTAATATTATATCAATCGAAAGTCCCCACAATGATACAAAGACGAGTGTGTGTGTGTGTGTGTGTGTGTCGAGGGCCTGTCGGGATTGACCGTTCAGCATCAGACAGACATTTAAACCTACAAGCATGTCGGCTCGGCGAACTCTGCCCGCTCCGACTGTCAATTACATGAACAGCTGGACGAGCGAGTGAAGCCATCAAACGAGGCCGCGGTCTGACAGGTGAGCCCGATGCTCCTTGAACACTCCTCAAATCAACCCTGCCACCCCCTACCTTAAGCCCCGAGGTGGAGAAAAACGGCATGATGGGGAAAAGACAAAGCACAAATGTTAGGCCGTGTCAAATTCTGCGCTCGAGTGATGCGTGAGGCCTGAATGTTTTGTCTGTGGGCTTTTTTTTCTCTCTCTCTGTCTTGCTCACTGCTCTTTCCCCTCTCATCCGTTATTTCACTCGCGCTTTCCGCCGAGCTAAGAAATGGGAGCGCGGAGCCTATTGTAAAGGATCTAAACAGGCAGGGTTATCAGGTAGGTATGCACGCCCTCTGGAAGCCTGTCTGTGTGCGTGTGTGTGTGTGTGGCTAAATAGATCCCCATCCATCCATATTAGAAAATCAATTTCTCCCAGCTGAGCAGATGTGTATATCAACACCGTGCGCATCTCTCCACGTGTAAGCCCGCGTTACCGAGATGCCGTTCTAGCCTGACATCTTTTCTCTGATTACTCGCTCGCTGGCGTATTAATACACTGAATAATGAGATAGCTTAGCCATTCTGAGCTAACAATACGTGCTGAGCGCCGGCTTGTACGGCCGTGCGTGTATACAGGGTAGAAGGTGTGAGCCGGTATAATAGGAGCAGTGTTGGGGTAGAGCAGGCTCTATTGTGTGCCCGCGTAAATGCCCATTACAGTCCTGCATTAAGCCCTAAAGAAATGTCGAAAGAATGACTCTGCCCCTCCTCCCTCCCTCTCTTTCTGCCTCACACTTCCTCTCGCGGGCTGACAGTCACCAGCCGGGCGTCTTTTCCGCGGCGATGCAGGTGTGCCTGTGCCTAACGGGTGCTAATTACACATCCTCCTGCCCGACAACAATTAAGGGCCCCTGCAATAATTGCAGGTTTGCAGGCACGTTTAACTGGCACTGCCAAGGGAAAGGGAGGAGGGGGGCATCTTAATGCCACGGATAACGTGTCTTGTTGGGGTTGACCTCAGCTGCAAATTACCGCGAGCAACAATAAAGCAATTGGAGTTATATAATAACAAAGGAGATCCGAGTGTGGCTAGGCACTGTGCAGAAACACTGAGCAGAGGCCTGATTGGCGTCTGTGGAAATTTCACCATTGGCAATTAAGGAGTTTTAGGAACTCGGGGGGGTTCACAGCTGTATTTGAACCCTGGTCCAGTATACGTGATGCTTCTAGGCTTTAACTTGGAGGCACCAGAGACATTACGTCTTACGACATTTATAAGGTGTCCAGTGCCACCCTAAATTCTTCATTAGTGCTGATTAGGTTAGTTGATACTATAAAAATGTATTCCACAAAAACTGACACCTCGATTGGTCTAGATTGGAGGATTGAGGCCATAACAACTATGCCTGTACTGCCTCGGTCATCAGATTATATAAACTAACACCTGGTGATAGACATGAAACGTTAGAGTGGCCTTTCAAATGTCAAGGATGGCCAAGGAGATCCCAAAGTGTGTTTACTTGCACTTAATAATCTGTTCATGATCTGTTTATTCAAGTGGTCAGGAAAGCAGGATACTGTGATCTAAAAATCAGATTAAGAAATCCAATAAAGAAAGCCAAGCTATCGTGGAAGTGGCTATAGAAATCAAACATGGTTCTCGTATTCGAGTTCTTATTTCTCTTGTGGGATCTGGCAACCCTGGAATGAAATGCAGCACTCACAAAGCTACCAGTACCACATGAAACTGGAACCACTAAACTCTGAAACGTAGCGTATGTTGGAGGAAAAGAAAAAAAATCACAATTAAATTATTGAAATGTATTTAATCTGTGAGATTACTGGCTGGTTGCACAGCAGAAATCCGATTACCTTATTGCCTTACTATAGAGTCACATAAACCCGGAGGTTTCCCATCATCTGGTTGCCAGTGCATGTGAACTCGCTGATTTTTGATTATTAATTAAATCTGATTTTCTGGAGTTATCAGATTATTTAGTATGTGTATGTAAATGCCAATGGGGTGGCATCCAGGTCACTCATTTGGCTTTGACTATTTGATCAGGGTGGGCTGTCAGAAGCCAATTTATTTCTGATTAAATAATATTTTCACTCTCACCTTCCATACCCACCCAGTCCAGTTCAGGAAAGAGACCTGGGCCTGGACTCAAATCCTGTTAACAGGAACTGGAACCACTGTGACACCATGCCATTCAAGTTATGCATATATATCTGTACCAGTATCCATTTATTTCCCCAATCTCTTCCTCTGAGGGATTTAGTTTTTTCACAAAAAAAAACCCAGCCCCCTTGTCCGGAGAGGCAATTTCCGAATGGCTTCATAGATCAAACCGAGCGCCAAATAATTGTCTTGTTTTTATTAATAGATCTAAAACTGAGCTGATGGCCAAGGCCAGAGCAGAGGAGTGCCTTGCTTGGCATATTGCGACAGACTGCAGGTGCGTTGTTTTACGAGGCCTTAGGGAGACGTGTGCTAAAGTATCCTCAGAGACTGTGGCAGACGCTCAGGACAGGCCGAACGGTTACACACAAACAAGTGCAGGTGGATCGTCACGAGGGGCAGACGCTAACAGATATCGTCAGTCGGCAAAACGCGGCTCGATGCTATGCATTTTGTTTAAGTATCTCTCGCCTAATCTCTGCGCTTGTTTTTTTTTACAAGCTGTTAATATTGATTGGTGCACGGAACAGTCGAGAATCCAATCACAATAACAGCGTTTCATTAGCAGTATGTGTGCGGTTGGGCCGCTCGATCGCTTCGCAGCCTTGTCTCAGGAATATGATCGAATTGATTGCGACACGCATCGATTTCTCTAATGACGCGCCGCACCTTGAAGAATAATGACCACTTATTGTAATTACAGTCACAATTATCAAGGTCAGTGAAGAGAGAGACAGCTGCCGCTCGACATACACACAGGACAGGAGTGCAAATGGATGGTGTGGAGTACACGCAGGCGTAGACGACCATCCTAGACGCCTGTGGACTGAACATGGAGAGCAAGCTGCTCGAAAAAACTAGTTCCCGAGGGCCTGCAGGGGCAACAAATATGTCAGGCGGTGGGGTTACAGAACCCTCAGATGGACCGGAGCAATGTCCAGGACGTACCTCTGACTGCACCAGTGTCTGGGATAGGATTATTTTAGGATGGGACCTGTGAGTGGTCCTCCTCGGGAGATTTGTTTTTGAATTAGTTGGAAAAATGCAACTTTCTTTTGAAAAAACAAAAGACACAAAAGGTTATCGGTAGTCCCCACACTGATAGAAAAACAAGTGTGTGCGAGGGGGCGAGAGGGATAGTGTTGGTCATGTGAGAGTGAAGAAAAGGGAGGGTTGTACAAGTATGTGCTGAGTGAGACAAAGATGTGGCAGTCTAATTGTGTCTACATGGCTGTACATGGTGTGTGTGTGTGTGTGCGTGTGCGTGTGTGTTGGATCAGATATCAGGGCAAGTGTGCTGATCTAGACTGGGTTGTCTTACTTTTTGTCGAGAGACAGAAGCAGGGTATGGGCACAGGACAAAGGCACAGGGACAGATGCTGCTTTTGTTATGCAGAACTCTTGGGTTCATCCACACACACACACACACACACATACACACACACACAAGTCAGTAAAGACTGAGGGCTGTAACAAGCACAAGTGTGTGTGTGTGTTTAATCTCTGACTCAGACATTCAGCGGTCATGTGATAAGCACTGACAGAGTCAGGATTAACTCAGCATGTGTGTGTGTGTGTGTGTGTGTGTGTGTGTGTGAGGTTGTGACCCGTGCTAAAGGTGGGCGAGGATGAGGCTGTGTGTTGTTACAGCTGTAAGAGAGACAGATCTGCTGATGAGGACCGCACGGTGTGACCAGACTAAAGCTTGAACCAAAATAACGCACGGTATTACAACACGGCCTTATGTAAATGTTTTAAACACTCCTGATTACAGATTTCATTTACGTTCTTATTAGGAAACCTAACGACACAGTCCATTTATTTCTGAATACTAACAGATCATCTTAAAAGGTTCCAAAACTTTTGCACACGGTACCCGACTGGCTTTATAATGTATAGGTTACAATACATTAGGTTACAAATTCAGAAAAACACGTCTGTTCGTCTTATATTAGAGTATATTAGTATTGTAAGCCATCCAACCAGCAGTTATCTTCTGCTTAATCCACACAGGCCAGCCGGTGCCCACCCGGCAACTCTGGGCACAAGGGCAGGAACAACCCCAGACGGGGCGCCAATCTTTTGTAAGGCACACACACACACACACACACAGTCCTCTAATTCAGAGTGAGCAGGATCAAAACAGTTCTGATGATTAGCTTTATGAGACGTTCTTCTTCTTCTTCTTTGTTGTTTTATAGAGTGAAGGGCAAAAGTAAGGAATTCTATGCATCATCTGTTAGCTCATGGCTAATAGAGCTATGTGTCACATGGGCAAGACTGTGTGTGTGTGTGTGTGTGTGTGTGTGTGTGAGAGAGAGAGCGAGAGAGCGAGAGAGAGAGAGAGAGGGACAGAGACATAGAGACAGAAAGGCAGAGAAAAAAACAGACAAACAGAGACAGAGAGACAAAGAGAGAAAAAAAGACAGACAGACAGAGTGAGACAAAGAGAGACAGATAGACAGAC
>JAUZSU010149294.1:0-14754 GCA_034780255.1 Parotocinclus maculicauda
AAAAAAAAAAAAAAAAAAAAAAAAAAAAAAAAAAAAAAAAAATATATATATATATATATATATATATATATATATATTTTAAAAAACCCTAGGCTTGCTCAATTGGTCTTAGAAGATACTATAATATTGTAAAGCTGATTTGAGACAATGCTCCATTGTACAAAGCACTAAATAAATAAATATGACTTGACTTTGTATCAATACAATTTTTTGTCAAGACTGTCCAAGTGGAACAATAAACCAGGGTAAGCAGCCACATAATATTTCATTATTGTGCGCTCAGCTGTTAGCACTGGTTTGTCAATTTGCTAATTGGTTTGCTATTCTGTCCATATTCCATGGTTAGGGTCAGAATGTGGGACTGACGAGCGTATTAACAGGAGTGTTTTAAAATAAACAATTGGCTATGTTGTTATGGCCAAGATGCCACTTAACTTCTCCATCTCACATTAACCTTACATAAGACTTTAACCTCAGTGTCAGTAGTTAATATAAAACATAGCAGCAAAAAAAATTTCAAAGCAAAAATATATTTAGTAACATGCACAGAACTAAAGGGCATATCAATGTTAAGTGCTAGTAAACTGACTCAAGCCGAACCTGTGTGGTTGCTTCAGTTGGGACACTTTCAAAGATGCAAATTAAAAGCATTACCACAAACTTTTGTACATTTACTTTGACTTGTTTGAATTTGTTTTACATTGAAGACAGCATGAACCTGAAATATTTTATGTTTTGTCTGGTCAACTTATTATCATTTGTTAATAAACATTCATTCTTGCATTTTAGACCGGCAACACATTCCAAAAAAAATTTGGAATGGTAAAGCATTCACCACTTTGTAATGTTGTAAAGTGTTTGCGAGCACTATATTTTGTCACATTAGTAAAAAACATGTCTAAAAGTGCAACAGTACATGGTTATGATCTGTTTTTGGTTACAAAATTCTCCACACATTTTCTATCGGGGACAGGTCAGAACAGCAGTCAGGCCAGTATAGTAATCACAATCTTGTATTCCAAACCCATGCCTGGGGAAATATGTGCAGCATGTGGTTTTGTTGAAAATGTTGTTGAAAACTTGGGGTATTAAAATCCAGCTCTCTTTAGCGGATTTCATATTCCGATTCCAGACCTTTTATACAATCTGGTAAATCGGAATAAACTGTTTACCACTTGTCAGTGTCTTTCATAACTGTGTATGTAAAGTGTGTTAAGATAAGGCCCACTCAGAAAACATTATAAAAGGGAATTCTGGCAAGAATAATAAAAAAAATAATAAAATAATAAAAAACTACCTGTCACTCGAAAACAAAGACGGGACTGAAGCACTCACCACAAGGCCTTTATACTCAAATCCTGGCCATCATTGGATCCTGTACAGATACTGGTTTCATCACTAAGGACAATATGATCCCAGTCCATAGCAGTCCCAAATGCTATGGTGGCTGGTTGTCATTGACAGGATATGTAATCGGCACCGAGACAATACATTTCCTCTGCTAACAAATTGTAATCATTTACATATCTGACTGCAACATTACTACATGTCAAGTTTTGCAGCAATCCGACATTTCAATCTGGGTGCATTGTTTTTTGGTCAATGAGTATATTTACCCAAAGGCCGTAATCTAGTTAGAAGGCAACCACTTTGTTTCCCTAAGAAATAAAGGCCAAGCAGTCCACACATTGACAAACACATTAACGACCCACATGTAAGAAAGATGAGAAATGAGGAGAGAAGAAAAAACATGCGGCCTATTACAAAAATAAAATGTCTTTATAGCAGTCTGTCAGTTGATTAATGACCCTTCAGTTTAAACAATGGCAATTAAAATGTCATTGTGTACAGAGTCTGTATCCTGCTATTAGAGCATGGCCTGACCTTTACAGATAATGCAATGAAACAAACACACTAGGCTTTTTCCTGTCCAGACTCAGATATATGGTCCCCTTTCCCTCTATGGACTTTTTGAGGCATGTTTCCTTTCAAAAATTCAATAAATGCTGACCTTTCCGGTAAAACTTGTCGGTTGGAGAATGAAAAGAAATCAGGAGAAACATGTAGCGGAGACAGGCTGTGTCTCTCGCTAGGACACACAGCCTTCGTGAGGCAGGCCTTATTTCTTATGGTTCTCACCATTTCCATATATGAGCACACACACGCACTTATTCTGTGCTGTCCTCTACAGGCTGGCACATGGGAGAAACTTTTAGAGCAACCAAAATTCAAATAATTGTTTAAAAAGTGCTGAGAACATTTAGGAACTACACGCACATAAGGAAGGGTATAATGATAACAGAGTTAACAGATGGGTCCCTAATACATTGGATGAGCATAAAGACTCTAAAACGCGTGGCACATGCCAAAACATAATATACTCAAAGGATTCAGTTGTAGACTACTAAAATTGTGGAAGGAATGGTAGCAGTTCAGTAAATGGATAAGCAAGAGTTTTTGCCAAGTTCAGTGTGAACGCTACTTATTAAATATCAGTTTCACAGTTTCTTTGAAAGAATAGTTTTCTATTCGAAACAAACGGGGGCTGTGAGAATATAATAAGAATAAAATCCAACATCAGAGACATTGGATCAGAGCAAGAACAGATTTGACGTTTTCTGATCCAGTTATAGGCGATATATTGCAAGAAGACACGCATTTGCTTGATAACATGCTTAATAACTTGATTGAGTATACCCAGCTTAAGGTAAGTAAACAAAAAAAGCACATTTTTGAAAGCATGAAAGAAGCATTAATTTGTGATGTTTAAAAATATCGTCTCTGCACACATCTGTTGATAAGCAGGCATCACGTCTGTATCAGTTAATCCTCTGATTTAACATTGGTGTCATACTGAAAATAGATAAATAGGCCACTGCATTCTTAGTTTAAAGTTTAATTACCTGCTACAAGAAAATTCTTTTTTCGTTCCTGCAGCCTTTCTTATTTTGATAATTGAACTACGCCTATTTGATAAATGGTCCTTATTCTAAAAGAGTGCAATTATAAGCCTAAATTGCATATGGACCGATAAATGACAGGCCATTTATCAAATTAGAATATGTCTCCGTCATTTACTGTCTGTCTCTCACACACACACACACATACAGTTCCAAGGCTGTCTTTAAATTAAACCAAAAAACATCCATCTAAATTATCCTTTTAAGATTGGCACTGTAACATAAACATCCAAACAATCACCATAAACTATGTAAAATTAGCTGAGATATTACAACACTGTAGTTACATTCTTAAAGCTCCCATACAGATATTGTGTTTGTCTGACCTGATGGATTGGAAAACACCATGATTCTTATAGCATGTAAAATAAAGCACTTGCAGCAGGGGGTTTATGGTGATGAGGTTTTTGTGTCAGTGTCAGCGAATGGCAGGGCTGAGTCAAGCCTAGCTCAGTCAACATGGTGCTTGGGCTTTATTAAAAAAGATCCTGTGATATTACAACAACCTTTATTATGAATGCATCACCATGGGAAAAGACCTGGGGTGAGAGGCGGCACTCTGTTTTAAACCGCTAACATTAATCACCCAGCTGTGCGCGCTCATGGCTGTGGGTGGATGTGCTCACATTAGCATTCATGTAAACCTAAATAATCACCGTAAACTGATTGCAGGATGATGATGATTGATTGGGTCTCATTGTGAATATAATGCATGTGTGCTAACCAGAGTGGGGAAAAAAACAACCTAAATATTTACAGTAGTGGGTGAACCCATGTGTATCTGTGTGGGTGTAAACAGCCTCAGCAAATGGGCATGACTATGTTGTCCCATTTGACTGTGTGTGTGTGTGTTTGTGTCAAAAATTATAGTCTCAACAGGATATTATGTGAAGCCCATATTGTAATTAGGCAGGGAGATGACACAACATATGATCTTTCTTTTCCACATTGCATTACATTGCAGGGTGTAAATGAAACTAGTGCCATCTACTTTTACTGTTGTGGCTCCCTTATAGCACCAGCTGCTTCACATCCTTACCACCAGGGGGAATCAGGCTGAAAATACAACCCACAATTCTCAGCAGGTGCCTCTGTAAACCCAAACAGAACTGAGGGAGATGGTGCTACAATCCGAGCTCTGGGCCTATGCTGGAACGCACTCACACAAGCAAGTAAGCACATCTCTCTATTCTTTTATGGATGTTCCATTGACAGAAATGGCTTTGAAAGACTACTGTCAGCTACTGAAACCAACCGCTAACTTCACTAATCTAAAGCAAGTATTTTGGCTCTTTTAGTTTTTCAAGCAAGTTGCCATTTTTATTTTCCTATCGTCATAGTGACATTTGGTTATAGCAAAAGGAGAAAATGCGCACAGACACGAATACACACAGACACACTCAGCAATAATCTATCAACAATCTGGCTGGCAATAATGCTCTGTAAGAAACCATTATCTGATGGCACAGTACATTACTGTTAGTAATGTTACTGTGACCTCTGTCTCGTAGACTCTCTGATCTATATCTCTGACTTGTGCTCTCCACATTATTTCACGTCATTTCTCCTTGTTCTACATTCCAATAGCTTGTGGATGCAATTTATCTGTCTGGTGGTATCGCCATTTCATTTCTCTAAAGGTGTCTATCCCGTTGTCCGATGCACCTTTAAACATCCATTTGGACATAGCATTTCTGACAGAATACCAAATAGATATGTAAGAAAAAAGGAACTGTCTCAGACTATGGCCTGCCATTGGCCCAGGCTAAAATACTGAAGTTCATTGTGAACCTTCTAAAGTTGAATGCTATCTATTCTTTTACTGCTTTGTCCCTTTATCTTGAAGGTTTCATGTTTTTACTTAATAGGTTTCCATTTATCTTTCTAATTAGCTTTGAGCCAGAATTTGAATGCTTATGAGTCATTGCTGTTATTTCTTTTTGTTTAACCCCTGTTCATATAAAAGGTACTAAATAAAGAATTATTATATCCTTTATCGCTGTCTAATGGTCCATGTCCTACATTCCCTTGTCTCTTTAATTTCTCGTATCTCTCTTTGTCCTTTGTTCCTCACTTGATCTGTATATTTGTGTTAAGACATGCACGCCAACGGCTGATTTAGTGCTATTGCAATTAAAGACTACAAAGCTATGAGGGCTTGTCAAATTGCTGCCATATTGGATGAGTCGTAGTCGAGGTACGGCTACAGTGAAGTAAGAGCAACAGCAAAACGAAAACAAAATATTTGGGATTTAAAGGAAGTGTTCTGTGAAATTGTGATAGCAGTAAGAATGTCTTTTGGATGACTCAGAATTTTAATCATGGCAGGGCAAAAAAATGGTAAGATTTTATTTCTTCCAATCTTTGGGAGCAAAGGGTCCTTTTCTTCATTCACAGGTACATCTTTAGAAATTCAATGTTTAATCAAACATGGTGCACAGATAGCACGCACATCTGTCAGCAAATTCAGATTAAATCTAAGCCTTTTCATAGCATGATTTGTAATAATCTTATAAGACTGCTGAAATTGCATGGTGTAAAACCAGCTTTAATGGCATTGCTCTGTATCTCTGGGCCAAGATAATTAAGTGCTTCAGTCTCATGGTGTTTCTTTGAGATTAATTCCTGCCTTGCCTTCTTTCTCACTACTGTGATATCTCCAGAACTCATTCTCATGTCCTGAAGTACAGTGTCCTCCACAATAAACCCTGTTAAAAATTAGTGATCTCACACTGAAAAATTAATGAAAAATCTTTAAATTTATTTATTCTAAGAAAAGAAACCTTCATTAAGAAGTGTGTTTAAAAACTGGCAACAGAATTTAAAAGTACAACCTCAATTTGCCAGTAAAACAACACTTGCACAGATACACAATGCACATTCAAAAAAACTAGGAGTCATGGATTGCATTACAAGACACTGTTACTTTAAAATTTGAACAAGCAATATATAAGAGGACAAAGGCTTCACAATATTAAAAAAATAAAAATAAAAAAATAAATTAAAAAGAACATTTAAGGGGCACCACATATGATTCTTAAACAATTATTTCTTGATTTTTTCCCTTAGACTAAGTTAACTTAATTAATTTCTTATAACCTGTTTTTTGGCAAGTATGCCAATAATTGTGGAGAAGAATATAGCTCAGTACCTTGTATCTTTTTTATGCTTTCTCTTCATTCCATTTCATTATATCCCAGAGTTCCTGTGCATCTTTCTGTCTCGTGGTATACACATCTCTTATTCCTCTGTCTCAATGAATCTATCTCTAATCACTGTCAAGTGGTCTCTCTCCTAGTCCTTAATTTCACAATCTCATGGTTTCATTCATCCTTTGTATATTATCACACACATCTTTATCTGTCTGCCTCAATCTTGCTCTCCTATTTACATCTCTTGATCTTGATCACTGTGTTATCTGTCCATCTCGTTTTTCACTCAGTCTCAGTATGACTTTGTGCTAAATAATTTTGTCAGTTACCCTTTTTTGTCAGTTTCTTGCATTTCTTACATTTCCTTTCACGTCGCAGTCTTTTAAAGTCGTGTTGGTTTGTTTCAAAGTGGACTGTCACTGTCTCATGATGGTGTTTCCATGTCAGAGTGTCTTTCCCATTCTGGGCTCCATGTCCCAATGATTCTGTCGAGTGTCGCCCAGCCTCAAGTTTGAGCATCTGCATTTCTATCTGCATGTGTGTTCACAGCGGGAGATGGACAGAGATCTGGGGCCTCTTTTCAGAGTGAGGAGTGGGCATATTTGTGGAAAGCACTGGAGAGGACTGGTAATTAGTGTTAATTGGTTTAGTAGAGAGCTAGAGGCAGGCTGGTGAAATGGTAATGCTGAACCTCTCGCTCTCTGATAGCACATTATCTAAGCTCTCTATCTGTGTTCCCACAAAACAAACACAAAACAAAGCCAGACAGTCTGGCAACAGATACACAATGTGTGTATGTGGGTATATGTGCAGACATAGGTGTGAACATAAACAAACAAAATATGTGGCCACAATATGGCATGCAATACATGTAAAGTGTGACGAGAATAGTAATGAAAAAGTGAAGACTTGTATACACACACAGACATACAGTTTCATCATAGCCTCAGTGCAATGGGGAGAGGATCTTTTCATCCAGATAACGGTGCAAGGCTGAAGCAATTTGTGCTCATTTGATGCATAATGAGCTTCTTATCAGTAAGTGGCAAAAGAAATGAGGTGTAAAGTGTAGCTGCTTCAGCACAGAGCTAATGCAGCAGCTATGAGCTCATTTTTTATAGATAAGCACATATATTCCTGCTTCAAAAAGATCCAAAGACAGACTATACACAACAGACTTGGGTGGAAATAAAAACAAGCACAACAAAAAGGCAAATTTAAAACATAAGGGCAGGTAAGCTGTTATATTTCCTGTTTACCAGCAGTGTACACTTTTGCCTGCAGCTGGACCAACTCACTGAGAAAAAGAACAGGATTAGAGCAGTTTCATAAAGAACAGAGCACACAATAAATCCTAATAACTTCATGGCCAGTGCCAAATCCTGAGCCATACAGCACATAATTTATATTTGAAAGTAAAAATGAATAAATAAATTAAGAGTCAAGTGAAATATGACTGACATGCCAAGGGCATCAATATCTGTACAACAATACTAAACAATTAAAACATTTTTTTTAGAAATCCACATTTATTTGATTAGTGCACAAAACAAGAATGTTATTCTTAACATATAAAATCATTTCCATCATTTACACGAATAACATTACTCTGTGAAGTAGTGGTAACTGAAATAACAGGGTGGTAACTGATGTGACAGGGTGGTACAGACAAATATAGAGACAATCCCTATATGATTTCTTAGTTTTTGCCTTCATCTAACAGAAAAATAAAATATATATTTTTTTAATATAAGAAATGTTAATTGTGTGTGGGCATGACTTAATGACAGGAGACATATCAAAATTAGATTTTAGAACTACAACCCTGAATCAGAAAAGGTTGGGATTAAAATACATTGCAGTGTTACATTTCCTTTGACATAGATTTTATTGCGGACAGTATAAACCCAAAGTATTTCAGAAATGTTCTGGTCAACTTCATTTCATTTGGTAATAAACATCCATTCCTGCATTTCAGGCCAATTTCGGACTAGTAATAAGATTTTTAAAAGCTAAATAATTATGTGATTTTAAACATTATTATTAATTATGTGATTTTAAACAGTACAGCAGTATTTGCAAATGTATCTCTGCATTGTAATGATTGATAAAAGGTTTCATAAAGGAACCCCTTGCCCATGTGATTATATCAGCTACTGATTAATCTGACAGATCGGAGATCACAACTCTTCAGTTTGGACTTGCATTGTTGCCCCTTGCTCTGTGAAATTCCTCCATAAGGAGGAACTCCATCCACTGTAGATGAAGAATTGTTTTTGTGTGTGTTTTTAAACGTCAATCATTTTATCACACATTTGGTTATATAATAATAACTCTGACCAACTTTGCTTGGAATGTGTTGCAGTTATGAGATGCAGGAACCATGAAATAAGTCCTGGGTTCATACTGTCTGCAATGAAATATAAGTCAAAGGAAATGGTTTATTTGCATTTTCCATAGGTTTTGGGCTGTTTCTCTCTAACAATTTCTTAATTTTTTCACTTTCTTTGCGCAGTGCGCCTCTGTTCCTACTAGAAATCCGCTTTCCTGGTTTTCTGTCTCACATTAATTAAAACAAAAATGTGTGACTTAGTGCGTCAGTTCCATACACAGTATGCAAACAATTAATGCTAATGTGCTGGGTTAACAAGGACTTAAATTTTAAACTTTGAGCTTTGAAACGCACATTGGCATATATTTGTGCTGTACACATCTCATCAACCATGTAGACACAAATGCCATCCTTTTTCGTAGAATGAATCACAAATAAAATTTAAAAAAGAACAGAAATCATCAAAGCATTTATCTACTGTGTGAACGAAGTCACTTTCATAAACAAATTAATGGTTATGTAAGTAAGTATGCTCTTATAAGCACCATCAAGAGTACAGTAAATATAGGATATGGGACTGTGGTTAGGGTACTGGATTCAAATCCCACCTCTGCCACAGTTGGGTCCCTGAGCAAGGTCCTTAACCCACAGTTGCTTGGATTGTATTAATTGTAAGTTGCTCTGAATAAAAGTGTCTGCTAAATGACATAAATGTAAATGAAATACAGCAAGCAATAAAGTCAGTAGAAAGTACATCAGACAAATAGGTTTGGAAACTTCTGACTTCATGCTGGACACAGAAGATAATTTGCTGTCAGAGGGCAGCTGGGGGAGAACAGAGAACCATTATACTACAGTTTAGACATTGCATCATTCTAGCAGTCACTGACCTGACCACTGTACATCACCTAAAGTCAGTGTTCTCATCTAACGGAGTCAAAAAGTGGACTTTGTTACACAGATTCAGTTCAATTCAGTTACACATTTGGTTTATTTGATCTCGAAAGATCATGGTGATCTGCACCAGGAGTCACCCATCAGTTGTCGAGTTGCAGCACCTGTATAAGCTGATGTGTGTGCCACATGGTCTTCTACAGTTGCAGCAGGTGAAGTTGATTGGTCGGGTGACTGTAGTTTCTGCTGTCATCAGAGCCTCCATTATTCCATTATTATTGTTTTTTTTTTCAGATCCCATCGCCAGTAGCACTCATCATAACTAAATTGAAATATTTACAGCCAGTCAATGTGATCGGTACCATTAATCAGCAGTGATCGGTACTCATGAGTGATCGGTATCAGAATTGGCAGCATAAAACATGATCAGAGCATTCCTAATTACAATAACTGTGGCACTGTAACAGAAGCTTGTGCAGGTGGCCAAAGAGTTAGCTTTCCTTGCTGGGTTTGATGACTTTAGTCAGGATGCCTTTGCTATCTGAAGCTTTACCACAGGATAGAAAGTCGATGGCCTTGCTGAGCTCCGCAATGGTGGGGCGGGTATCTAGCTCCTACAAAATGGGCAGTGGGTGGGCTTTTCCACGGCCGTGCATGCGACACCCTGTGGTGAGACAGTGGTCGTGGTAGGAGCAGGGCTTGTAGGAGGAGGGTCGTTGGTCGTTCTCGTTGCACTTGCTAATGTCAAAGCAACGAATGCAGTAGGGCAAGGAAGTGTGATCTGCACACACTTTGGAGTTGAAGTCACCGAGCAGTAACAGGTGCTTCTTAGCGGGAATCTATTAAATCCAAGCCTCGAGCTCTTCGTAGAATGCATCTTTAGCCTCAGCTGTGGAACAGTGTGTGGGGGTGTATATGATAAGGATGTTCGCTGGTCCAGAGGAGGTTGTGAGGTGGAGAGAGAGGATTTGTGCTGATCCCACAGAAGGTGGTTCGATTAAGGACAGAAGCAAGTTTCGCACAGCGAAACGACATCCATTCATGCATTTCAGGCCTGCAACACATTCCAGTAATGTCATGGGCAATCTAGGGCTAGTAATGAGCCCTAGCAAAAATAAATAAATAAAAATGTAAAACGGGTGATGTCAACAGGTGCATGTAATCGTGACTTCGTACAAAAGCAGTAACCACGAAAGGCTGGCTCTTTAAGAAGAAAAAGTCGGCAGAGGATCTCCAGTTTGTCAACAAATGTAGAAAAAAATTATTAAAACATTTAAAAGCAATATTTTTTTAACTGGATTTATTTGCAGAGGGATTTTCCCTCTACAGTGCATTATATCATGTTTATTTACATTTGTTTGAAAACAGATTATTTAGTTTTCTGGATTTTGCTTTACTTTATTACTAGCTCTAAATTTCCACATCTCAATTTTTTTTAAAGTGCTGCTGTCCTGAAACAAATGAATATAAATTAATGGAAAACTCCCCAGCAATTTCTCACACCTTCAAAACTTTTTTCTGTTTAGGGATAATAAATCCATCATATGATGCAAATTACTTCTTCAGATCCATAAACTTGACATTGGAAAGATCTGCAAAAATAGTCTCGGAATAGAAGCTGGGGCTAAGCTGAACTTGCACACAGAAATTGCTCTCAAACAAGTTGGTGGATCAAAATGTGTTATACTGCGTGTACTGTGTCCCGCGGCAGAGTTAAATCCCACTTTGTATGAGCTCCTTATCCACGCAACTGTCAATTTAGAAGGTTCTCTCGACTGCTTTGGGAGTGCTTTGGGTATGTGATTAGCGTACCTTATCCACTGCTAGTGCCAAATACAGATCTGGATATAACTTTGATGCCAATTTAAAGTTTAATGTGAAAAGATCCACTAAGACTCTACAATCCAAGTTGAAAGGAGAGGGGGAAAAAAACTCCACATGTGTGGAACTGAAAAAAGCAATGGGTGAACCACAAAGAAAATCATATGCATGCCTGAATTTAGGGATTCCTTAGGAGCCAGCCATAAACCCATAAAAAAAGACACCTTTTACCCTTAAAAACTGGACAAAATCTAAAACAAGCGCACAAAAATACTGGATTTAGATATTTTTATCAGTTCTTCTCTCTCTCGTTCTCTCGCTCTCTCGTTCTCGCTCTCTCTCCCTCTCTCGTTCTCTCTCCCTCTCTCGTTCTCTCTCTCGACAGATTAATGGTGCGTGTGTGGATTCTATTTCCCTAGTGTTTGATGTTTTCGGTGAAGGATTAGAGGTGGCACTGGAATAAATCATCACACAGCTAGAATTTGCAAACTCATAAAAAGGGACAGATACTGGCAAAAACTGTGAAAGAAAAGAAGAAACAGGCACATAGACTGGAATTCCTCTCCTTTGTAGTGATTTTGTGACTTGTGTATTTGCCAAGTAAGCTTGTTAATGGACTCAACAGGAACCAAGAAGTAGACAGACACATTGCTTGCCGGTGTTCTGGAGGATGAAACTGTCTATTCACAATCCAAGTACAGAAGCCATAAGACATTCAGCAGAGTCCTGGCATTATTGGCTCAGATAGGCAGTCTGTATTTGAAGATCCCTGTGCTTCTACTTCTCTCTTCATCTTCAGAAACCCACGTATTCCTCCTACTTCTTTGTTTCCTCTAGGTCATTTATCTGCCATATCCTGATGCACTTGTCCCATCCAGTAAGAATGTACTCCATCCTTTTCATCTAATGTTCTGTAGCTACTGTGTCAACTATATTTCTTACAAGTATTCTTCTTAAGCTTCCTTATCCTGTGTCCTCAAAGTAAGATTTTTCAGTTTTCTTCTCTATTCAACTCTCCAATATCCATTGCCTTCTCTGATTCACACACAATCTTAGGAAATTCCATCTCTGCTATCTCTTCCAATCACTCCAGGTTCTAAATGTCTTTCATAACCTCCAAATTCTTCTGACAGAAAGTAAACCGTCCGCTTTCTCTTCCAGCACTACTTCTTCAATACCATCCATCTCTCCTAAATAGTCATCTTATCCATTTTAACCATACCTTTCATCATTTTCCTGAAAGCAGCAACATAATGATACTATACAGAATTACTTCAGTTGGTTAAAGTTGTACTTGCTGCCTATCCTTGCTCTGTATGTGGTGTTTAATGGTGAAACAAATAATCAATGCAGTCAGCATAAATCAATGATCAAATTAGTTGCCAATTAATTTATTTGTTGATTAGTTGCTGATGCCATTGCATTTCTTTTTCATGCTGACTCAGACAGACAATGGTCTTAAATGTAGACATTACCCAAGAACATTTTTTTTTTCTTCACATCATGGAAAAAATTTATGTTTGTACCTTTCATTCTGCAAATGCATCGAATGTAGCAAATTACAAATTAGACCATTTTTAAATATAAAAAAGGCCATTCCATGACATGTTTACCCTCTTAACCATCATCTTCATTCAAAATTAATAAGTTATATATAATTTATAGCTTTCAATATCTCAATGTATCAGTATGTCAATATCTAAATGCATTTGTGAAAACACCGATTATAACAGCCCCAATTATGCATTTACATCTCGTTTAACACTAGGAGGCACAAAACTTTTCGTAAGAGATTGGCTAGAGAAAATCCCCCGCTCACCTGCTGTGAACGATTAAGCACCTATAGACATGTAAATGAATACGCTGAAAGACGAGTGAATTGAAAATGGTACAAAAATATATATATTTAATTTAGTATCACTACAATAATGCTCATACCATCCCCCTTCAAAAAGACTATCATTAGTTTTGGCCAAAATCATAACTTATAAATCATAGCACGAGTAGCATATTGTGTTATTCCTTGTTAAGGACTGCTATGCTTTGCTTGTTTTGTCTGTTTACATGTTTTAATATAGCATGTAAACACTTATTTGAATACTGTAAAGTTTGTCATCCCATAGCACCAAACCACCCCACAACCCCACTGGAAGTGATACTGTATACTGTACGATAATGTGAAAAATTTCAATAACGCCCAACTCACCGAAGCATACTTTTTAGAGTAATAAAATATTAGTCAAGTTCGCTAGCTGTAATACAAAGTATTAGCTGGTACTATAAACCAGAAGCTTTAAACTCATCTGACTTACTCCATTAGGCCATGCTGCACATGCACAGAGCTGTCCACTCACTGTTTTCAAATCAGAGCATTCTTACTATACTATTATACCATAATTATAATTAACAGTGCTTAATAATATCATATTGAGCCACATTATCCTAATTTACTTGAATATAACTTTGGCCTACAAGAAATTCATAATAACACCAAACAAAAAATTGAGATAACACATTTACCTAAAGAACAGATGCAGGCAAAACATGGACAGATGAGTTTCCAAAAATTCTGGCTGCTATTGGGTTTGATGATAAGATTAGTATCGGTGCCAACCCAATCCAGACTATTAAATCGGTTTATCACTACCTATAGTGTGATAATTCCTTAATATTAAATATGGAGCTCTAAAATAAAGTGTAACTAATAGGGCAAAGGAAGTTCTTATTCTGATGCAGCACAGCATAGTTACTGTAGTTAGCATTACTTGTTCTTGAAGACGTTTGCCTGTAAAGCTTATTGGCTAATATACACAATATGTAGCATTGGCCTAGACTCTACTTGCACCATTTAAATTACAAATGGACTAGTCATTACTTTAGCTTATAAACCTAGTAGGTAGGGCGAACCTCTTGGCTATACAATCAATCAGGTAAACTATTGCTGCATTGTAAACATGCATTTTTTACTGGATATGTGATGGCACCAGAGCACGCACTCTGCAATGTTCTCTAGCTTTAGACATCCATGTGGACATCAGTTTGACACAAGCAACCATCTTAAACCTTGTTGATTTTTGGTTTATATGTGTAAATATAGTGCTTATTCAAATTATGCATACACAAGTATGTACATACTGGAATTTAGTAAGAACTTGTTTTTTACAGTATTATGCTTCTCATGCTGAGTACCTATACATTGTGTTCTAGATCATTTCGATAAACTTGGTTGCAAATTTATTTTTTAATGAACAAAGTTTGTAAGCAACCCTAGTTCTTGTTTGTACGTTCGCTATACGTGTAAATTACATAATAAAGGTTTAATAAACATTTCATATGTTACATAGCACGTCCCGTCTTGTAACATAGGGCATGTTCGTTTAATCGAAACAGCCGGTTATTAGGACCAAAACGATCACGTTCCCATGTGGTCCCATTAACCGGAATCGACTGTATATATATACATACACACACACACATATACATATACACATACATACATATATACACACACATACATAAGTACAAACCGGATTCCAAAAAAGTTGGGACATTAAACAAATTGTGAATAAAAACTGAATGCAATGATGTGGAGATG
>JAUZSU010149305.1:0-14751 GCA_034780255.1 Parotocinclus maculicauda
TAAGAGTGAAAACACTTATTGATAACGAAAAGGAAAGTAGAACAGTTCTTCCTACAGTCTCTTTTATAATTTGGTGTTGCAAGGATTAACACGTACTAGTTTTCTGTCATTTAGACATATATTACATTTATATGAGACAGATTTTAATTTCCCATTTTAATTCTTAAGACGGTGCCCATCAAAGTGAACAGATGCTGATTGGTTGGTTAAACGATGCATACCTCAAGAAGTAGTTTTATATGCTTACTAATAGGCGACAAATTACTTTTTACTTTTTGGATTTCTGTTTTATTTATTATAACACACGCCACTCTACAGTTTTACAGTAAAAATATGATGTTTATGTAAGAAGGGTGACATAGGTGCTAAAGACTAATTTATCTGGCTCTTCCCATAATAACAGAGTGAACAAAAGCAATCAAGCATTGGTGTCGTCTCATTTCTCCTGTTCAGACTTGTCTGTCGTCAGTTATATCGCTGAATAGTCATGGAAATGGAGGCTGAGCGAGTAATTTTACTGTCTGCTCCTAGCAACTATTGACAAAAACAAACAAAGTAATTAAATTCATTTTTTTTGGGAGGGGGGGTTGCTGGGTAGAATTTGTGTGTGAAACAGATGTCCACATGCACTACACTGCAACATTTCTCTCCATCTCTCGGAGCTAAGTGACAGGGACGGACAGCAGGCAGCCTTTTTAATAATTCACTACTTCCTAATCATTTTTGATTCCTATTGCAACGAGTGTGAGGAGTGTTACTGATTGCACAAGTCCTTGTTAATTGTCAGGTTTGGTACTGTTTAGTCTGTTTAAATGAAAGGTGGAAATACAGGGCAGAGAGCAGCAGGTGAGCTATAACACACACACCTTGCTCATGAACATCTCGTTTTGGAGCAGTTCTTTACTGTGGTTAGAAAAACACTCTAAGCAAAGCCAGCAGTAGGAAGGAGGAGAGAGTAAACCCCGTCATCTTCTCAATTTCTCCTCCAGCCTGGCGACGCGACGCGGCTAAGTGAGCCTCAACTGACCAGAAATGATTTGCCTCTGTCTGTTAGACACGTAATGGAGTCGTTTAACTAGTCAAATTAGGAGCTGCAGAGATGCAGCATGCTTCATTACTGGGTTCCAATGGGCACCATTTTACATTTACGTCAGGAGTGATTTCAGGGCAAATTAATGTTTTTATGTCTCGAGCAAATACAGGGCCCAGCTACATTTAAAAGAGCAGCACCCCCTTCAGGTCACTGACCATAAATGACAGGTTCAGGAGGTGGAATGGCACACTGGTATGTTTAGATGAGACTGGTAGAACTTCTGAAAGTCTTTCTGCTCTTTAAAGTCACTGTGATTATATGTAGTGGTTATTACAAGTGCAGAAAGTGACTCTCAAGCCATGACTCTTACCCCTGACTATGGCTTATGATCATTAAGAGTAGAAAGCACACTATCTATAGAAAGCACACTATGGGTTGTACACTATCTGTGCAAGACTATTTAATACAAAAGAACAAAAAGTCAAGATATGTGTTTTTGCCATATATGTTTGCCATGATATAGTATGAAGCAATGCTCTAAATTAAAACAATTATAGGTTAATAACACAAGAACAATACATTATAATAAAATAATATATTGACTATAAAATAAATAAAATATAATATAATATAAATAAAAATTATATATACACAACAATTGTGGTGTATTCAGTTTTAAAATGATTTAAAAAATGGTATTAATTGTAGGTTTGGTGCTTCATTATGAAATTCTCATGCTTGTCCTGAGACAATCCAGATAGTGCCCATTTTTTGTGGTCAGATAATGCAGATGATTCACAAAGTCCAGTTTCCCCCAAGACTCTCTCCTTTCGATGTAATGGTTTTTAATTTATAAATGATATAAAATCTCCATTTCCGGATGAAGCTGCCTCCTCACTGCCTCCTCTCCTTATACATAAGCTAGAATTGATGACGCCAGATCTGCAATCAGTAGCACCTGTTTATCACCAGATACAAATGTGTGTATGTTGAGGTTTGAGGTTGAGATGGGACCCAAAATTATGCACCTTTTTATTTTTAGGAACATGTAGCTGTTAGTTTTAATGTCCAGTATGTTTGTGTTTGGTAAAATGACACAGTATAAAAGTTTTAACACTCTCAGGTTTAAACAGATTGGTGACACATTTATCTATTTGTTTGCAGCTCTTAATTTAATTGTTAATGAATATTATTATTGCAACTACAACAAGCCATAATAATAATAATAATATTAGTAATAATAATAATAATAATAATAATATTTATTATAACTGGTGTAATTTGGTATTACTTTTCATCATAATTATGTCATTTCTTATAAACAAATATTGTTAACGTTGTAAATAAACACAAAATGAGCGATAACTAATTTCACAAACTTTTGCCATGTGTTGTATAAACAGGGCTGTGCAAAAGTCTTAGACCATCATTAGGTTTGTTGTTTTAGCAATGGTACAATGATCTTATCTAATTATCTTTTAGTTGCTTTCTTAGAATACTACAATTTAAAAAGACAAAGCAGAGAATTCCTGTTTTAGCCCCGTTTTTCCATGTCAGGGTTCCAACTGTGGGTCTAATACTTGAATTCACTGGGTGCAGGTATAGGCAAGTTCCATCCAAGAGTCAAATTCAGGGCCTCTGGAGCTGCCATTTCTAAAAATCTAATAGAGATCTATTTAAAATAGGGGCTTATATATAATGGTTGAAATATAGAATTAATCTTCTGATTGCTGTGAGCCAGCCAAACACATGACGCTCAGTTCTGCTGTATTGTTTAAAGCTCATTTTAATTAGACTATTGTTTTTATTGTCATGAATTCTGGTTAATTAATTTTGTCAGTTTATAAAAAACAATCAATGACGGCCCTTTGATGGTTGGTATAGACCATTTAGTGGCATATGTGTTTACTTGAACATAAAAAGCTGTTGGTGTGTAATGAAAGCCAGGCTTTTATGCTCTTTGCCTTCTAATAAATCTAAAACCAAATGCCTTTCTTATAGTAAACATGGTTACCAGTATAGGCTGTGTTTTATAACAAGTCCTAAGTGGTTTATGTATTGCTTTATAAATGATTATCTAAACTTAATTTGTCATCCTGACATTTCTGCAATCTATCCAAGCAAAGTGCGTATATCGTTTTTTACTTGTGTACGTACGACGGTGTAAATAAGTATGGAAATGACCCCTATGGCCATTCGTACAATCGCCGTGTTAATGTGTTTTGTGTCATGCAACACTGTGTCATAGTAAAAATGTAATTACTGTGTATATAATGTGCAAATGTGGTGTGAGACCTGACTCTGGAGCTCGTCAGCACAGTTTTTGGGGTGTGTTTGATTAGAGACGAGACACAGACCCACCCTCTGCCCTGCTTAGTTCTTCTAGCCAGAGGGCTAGGAACCTGTCATTAGAGCTCCGTGCTCTCCTGAGTGGGGGTTCGAGCAGTGGGAGTAGTAACCACAGCCTCGTTTATACACCACTGTTTAGTTATACTCTGGCTGTTTAGAGTCAGCTTTGAAAGTTTGACTTTTTTATTCTTTGATATGTTTTGATCTGGTTTCTATATCCGCTTTTACCAAAAACACTGCCAAAGTGCTGCTCGTTCACATCCTGTAGGTTGTAAAGAGTTAATTAAGCTATGGTTTTGGCTATGGTCTTCAGTTGTACAAAAAATTGTAGAAACCTTAGGATAGCCATGTGTCAAAGGTGCTTCACTCCTTGCTTGGTACATATGATTCTCTATTTAGCTCACCATGCTAAAAAAGAGTTGCCGTTTGCTCTCTGATGAAGCCTGAATAAATGATCTTGTCTGTTAAAAAGATCAGTCAGTTATGAGGTCATAGTTTGTGGCATTAATACACAAACTAGCTCAGCATATGGTACAGCACATTTCTTTTTCTTAAATTAGCCAAGGCATGTAAATCGTCTGAGCTTTGGTTCTTCTCATTTAAAACTAACATCCGTTCATGCAGCCTTCTGTACGACTCACTTAAATGGCTCAATTTATTATTGCTACCATACAAAGACTCACCAACCATTTCATTAGGTCCACTGGGTTAGACCCCCTTTGCCTTAATTGTTTGTGGCATAGATTCAACAAGGTTTTAGGAACATTCCTTAGGGATTTTTTAAGAAACCAGTATGAGATGATTAGAGCTTTATGACATGACGCATGATCCTTCTGGATGTAGCCATTAGAATTTGGCGAATTGTGCTCGAAAAAGGTGTGCACATGCTCAGCAACAATACCCTGGTGGGCTGTGATGTTTAAACAATGCTCAGTTCATATTAAGTGGTGCCAGAATGTGCCAATAAAATACCCCCAAACCATTACACCACCAGCAGCCTAAACTGTTGATACAAGGCAGGGTGGATCCATGTTTCCATGGTAATTCATGCTTTCATCCAGCTTTTTTCAGTATGGAACGTTGGTTTAGTTGGTAGAGGTGTTCACAGAACTCAGCGAGCTGGATGGATTCTCACTTGTGATTATCATTTGGAATTTGGTATGTTCTTTGCATGCCAGTTTTAGCCACTTTAAACCACCCTAGGTGTGCATGTGTGAGTGCATGATGGACCAGAATAAAGTGGCTACTGAAGAAGGCTTAATGAATTAATAAATGTTTTTAAAATAATGTCCAAATTACCCTTAATCAGCTTCATCAACCTTGTAGATGCAGTGTTAGGCTGAACCCAATCAACGTGACATGCTGAGCGACTCCACTTGAGGTAAACCGTGTAACCTGTACATTTTGCTCTTCCTTAAAGCTGACCATGTAATAACACCATTATAGTGTTAGGCATGACCTCAGCTGTGACTGTGATTCTCGCTGGATCTCAGCAACTGCAAAGCATCATGTTAAAGGCTTGAGTAAATATTGAGTGCACTTCTGACTTAAAGCAGACAGGAGTCAAAGATTCGTCTCTATTCTCCCTCTTTATCCTCCCTTTTTCTTTTTACTCACACTCTACGCTATGTATTTATCGATCGTCAGGCTGCCTGGTTATCTTTGCATGGCGGCCAGTTATAGATGAATGCACAAAGCCCTTCCATCAGAACAAGAGATCATTGTGCACCACAGATCCTCCCACGTTCGTTGGCAGTAAGAATGGGGGGGAAGGGGGATCAAACAAACGCTGCCATTTCCTGTCATCCCCAAGCTCGGGCCTTCAAGTGGCTATGAAAACAAACGTGGGAGTGTAACCGATAACATAAAAATATTAGCCCGCTCCTGTTGTTGACCGCGCTAGTACCTCAGAGGATAGCTATTACCGTGAGAGGAAGGCAGCATGATCGAGTGGGTTTAGCTCGAGAGAAAATGATGCTGGGAGGAAGTGAGTTAAAACTCTACGAGCCATCGCATCATTGCTCTTTAGATTCAGGATAAGATGACTGGGCAGTAAATATTTTATTATTATTATTATTATTATTATTATTATTATTATTATTAGTGTGGATAAATAAGCTTTTTATCAGCAACCAGATTGGGGCTTGAGCCTGGATCTCTGGAGCTGTGAGGTGACAGCGCTAACCACTGTGCCACCCTGTACTATGATTATTCTTTTATTACAGTAAAACAACTTAAAAGTGGGTACCATTAATGCCAAGCGCCAATCACGACTTTGATCTTTACTTACGTGTACAGTAAAACAAGAAAAAATGTCCTGACCAAAATGCAGATCTGTGTTCGACTCCTGGCAGCTTTTTTTAGCCGTGCCCACCAATGGACTGCCAGCTCCTCCAGAAGCACAGGACATGTATCTGAACCCATGGGCAATTTAACAAAACACACTTACCTACCTGATGGGGAGAACATACCAAACTAAACAAAAATAGAAGCTGCGATGTAGGAGGTACTGGTAGTACAGACCGTACACTTAAAAAAAAAAAAAAAAAAAAAAGAGATCACTGGCATGGCCATCATTTTTATCTGTGCCATTCAACAAGAACACAAAAAGCTGCTAAAATACCACATGGCCGCAGCGTCTCTTCTCAGACGCGTCCACGCTGAATGTTTTAAGGCTGCGAGGATTTGATTCTGAAACCAGCTCAGGCTTAGGCAGGGATTTGTGAAGGTTTACCGCGTGCTGGGGCTCGGCGTTAAGGTGCGGTCCCTGACAGATTGCGTGGCAGAGTTAGCGATGTCGGTGGCTAGGGTTAAGGCCTGGCCATGCCGCCGCTTCCAGAAGGTTCACCGTGGGGCTCCGACAGCGCTGAGGATGCTGGGATAGCTTTCCAGGGTTCCAGCAGACCTTGGAGATCAAACAGAGCAGCAGGCGTGTGAATGAGAAAGAGAAAGAAAGAGAGGGTCGAAAAAAATGGGAGGTAACGACGACATGTCTGTGACAGAGCTGAGGAGTGACATCCCAGGTTTCCTCTGTCGTCCGGCTCTCTGAAATCATTCATAATTACTCTTAAGAAGGTAATAGTGTTAAATGAGTTCCCAGAGGAACAAAGGCTCTTCAGTAGAGTGTGTGTGTTGTGAATGTGATGTTCAGTCATTTCTTTCACCAAGATGAATAGTGAACAGGCATCTAAAATCTCTCATGCTTGCTTTATATAGGTTATTTGAAATGTGGATGGGAATTTGGTAGTGCACCAAGCTTGTATTACACACACACACACACACACACACAGAGGGCACAGTCTTTCTTGTTAGAGAGTAGTATTCTTATTGGAAAATCTTTCAATAAATCAATGTGACTTTAAACACATTTCCCCCGCGACACCGCTGACCTGATAAGAACTCCACTAATCTCTTTTGAGGCTGTCGGAGTGCTTTGAACAAAATCTAGTTCTCATCTATCAGCGAGGTTATTTGTCAATGACTTATAATCCCAGGTACATTTCACTGGTTTTATATTAGACACCGCTAATGGTTCTCATGTCTGCAGGTTCTTAGGCTTGGGAAAACCGGAGAGATTAAAGTGGTACAAAAGAAAGAGCTGTAACGAAATAAAATAATAACAGAGTTAGGGTACAGTAAGTTAGTTTAAAAAAAAATTTGATATTATTACTAATACACAGCTAACAAAAATAGGGGATATTTCATTATGAAATATTTCATTTTCATATTTTCATTTTGATCTCCTAATTTTTGTGAGCAGTACATTATGCAGTATTATTATTATTATTATTATTATTATTATTAATATTAATATTATTATTATTATTATTATTAATATTAATATTATTATTATTATTATTATTATTAATATTATTATTATTTAGATGACCAAATTTAAAAACAATTTTGTAATAATTGTACACTTTTTACAAGCAGCATCGTCTCAAAGCAGCTTTACAACTTTTTAGACCCACAGCTCTACTTGAGCAAGACTAGGATAATAGTGGAAAGTAAAAACTCCCTATATGTGATGAGGAAATAACCATAAATAAAAAAAAAGATAGCTACATAGAAACTATTCAGTAGAGAAAAAAAATACAAAAATGAAATAAATATACTATAAATAAACAATATAGGCTATAATAAGGTAAAGAGAAAAAAATATATATAGGGAATATAAAATGATAGAATATAAGACAAAGTATTCATAAATAATATGAGTAAGCATTTTGAAATTATGTAAACAGAATCAGTTTACACTTTAAAATCATGGTGAGGATAAATTCGAATTAAAACTGAAAGAGAAAAAATGTATATATATATATATATATGTTTATAAACAAATAAAACTACCAATAAGAATTATTTTTACTTAATTATACTAGGGAACCCTGCTAAAACAGTACATGCTTTGTTTTGGACAGTGGTATGCTTTTCAAGTTTACCAGTTACATCATGTGAGTTCACCAGTTAAACCAGTACCAGATACCAACAGTAACCAGCAACATCCAAAACACAACAGACTTTTATTTTAGAAGGGAAAGTTGCACATTTCTTTAAAAATAAAAATGCATACATAAATATATGCAAATTAGTAAAAATTAATAATCAAATAAATACTTCATTAATACTAATACTAATAATACTGCTACTACTAATAATAATACCAATACATTAATATTATTAATAATAATAGTCATTGTAATTATGATAATTTTAGAAGCGTAATGAAGACACTATTTTTATTCCCTGTTCAGTTAATTAATAATTAGATGCTTTTTTCTCGTTGTGGCCCTTGTACACAAAAACCGTCGCACTGCTCTGGAAAACACTCACGGTTCGTGTCTCTCCACCAAGGGCACAATGTGGGCCAAGACAGAGAGCAATCAGCAACCAGACCAGGCCTTCTGGGTAATTTATGAAGCCTCAATTAGAGGAGCACACAAAGTAATGATTCTCAAAAAATGAAAAAAAGAAAGGGGGAAAAAAAAAAAGCTTGGCCAGCTCATGTCATATTCCTCTCCATGCTTGCTTATTAGAATTGTTTCCCAAAGGAGCTGCTTCTCAAACGCTCCTAACCAGCTCTCACAGATATATTATTAATAAAAGATGTTTGTGATAATGACAGCCAATTTCTATTGTGTATATATTTATGAAACAGCTGATACTCATAAAGCCTTAACAGCATGAAGCACTTATTTTTATTTTCTTCCATGTTGCGATCTTTACTTTTGGGAAAACTCTGATCCGTGGCTTTGAGTTGAATCCCGTTTTCCCTGAGCACATGTACGGCTGCGTGCATGGGAAAGTCCTGCCATAACCATCATTCCTTCACAGAGGATGGTCTAAGTCAAAGAGGTTTGATCTTGCACTGTTTATGGTCGTGTCAAACCAAAAGAGTCATAGCCCTAAGTGCTTACGCTGAGGCATAAATAGTTTGACATTTCATATTCTAACAATGTCTTACCTCTCGTACTCGGGTAAATAAAAGAAGTAAACAGGTTCTATGGGTGACAGCATATAAATCTCCTCGTTCCCTTTTAAGCTTGCACTTTTCATTTAATTTTTTCATTTCCATATTTCCCCCTCTTCAGACCCAGATGTTTATTCTGTTTCATGAAATCGAGGGCTGCCTTTGTTGTCTTTTTGTTTCTGCTATTGTTTGGGCAGACATGTGTTGCTGAGTCCACGAGTGCAGAAGCGTGTTAACCGCGTCCAAGAAGCACACGTGGACTATTAAATAAAAAAACCCTCCACACTTATGGTATTCTCATGCTCTCGTTTAGGTGCACGAGTGCTTATGCACATATTTTCCTCACTGAGTAATGCGTGATATAATTCCATATGTATTTGCTTTCCCATTTTGAGCCTATAAATCACAGGCAAATATAACTTTATGCATCTTTGAGTCAGGATGTATAAGACCAGGCTACACGGGACAGATAAATTTAAGAGCACATACCTGTAGTTCCATCCAACAAGGTGGCTCCTTTAGTGGAATTACACTCCTTGTTGATTTATTAAAAAATATAAAGCTTTGAATATGATATTTCTTGTTTAACAAACCATCAGGGATCATAATCAGGAAAGGGACCCACATTTTTCAAATGGTATGCCTCATGAACTAAAGTGTTTAGTGCTATAAAATCAACCAAACCTTGTCAGTTCAGTTTAAATTACTCAAAGCTAATAGGCCTGACAACAAGCAGGCTAAGTGCTTATTACCTTCATTGTGTTCTTTACTAATATTGATTTGATAAGTTTTTACTTGCTTCCTCGTGAACACCATTGCGTTTTTATCCAATTAATTAATTATTAGGCCAAAAATGTTCTATAACCGTGATATAACACAGACACGCAGCTACCGAGCTGGCTAATCAGATTAGCGTTCAGTAGCAACAGATAGAAAGTACCAGGATTTCAAACTTTATCATTGTTTATTAATTTGATTTAGACCTGCCCTGGATGGGACGTCATTCCATTGCACAGCGGTGATTGTGAATGTGTGGGATCAGTGTTACAATGTCACGGGACAATCCCCCGACTGCCATCTCTCCCTCAGCAGTGATGTCTCCACCTTAATAATTTTATACAGCAGTAAAAACTAAAAGTTATTTTTGGGTTGACTTTACTTTTGTGGTGAGAATGCTGCAAAAAATGAAACTAAAAATGAGTTCAGATCCACTTTGAGTGGGGTTTAAGGATTATAAAATTTTACCAAACACAAACAGTGTGCTAAAATGAAGTGCTGCCCAATCTAAGTCATGCTGATTATTTATTTGATTATTGGCACACCGTGCAATCATTATCCTTCATTTTCGGTGATGCACGACCCATGCCTTTGCAGGAAAATCAATATTTTCCTACACTGTCATGCTCTTTGGCAGGCCTTCGGCCATTTAAAGCTCAGAGTGACCATATAATGTCCATATATCACAGATAGTATGTCAAGGGCAGGCTGCTTTAAGAGGAGTATCGTATCCACCCAGTGAGCAGATGTATGGTAAACCTATCTGTGTGTGTGTGTGTGTGTGTGTGTGTGTGCAGAAAACACTTCACAGATTTTGAGTTAGTGAAAGAATTTCCAGTCAATTAAAATAAACCCCTTAAATCAGTTGAAGTTACCTTATTCAAAGGTCTGTTTTCACCATTCCAACATAGAACCAGTCACCATTCTGCTCTGATAGCTTCAGAAGGTCTGCAAATTTCCTCCCGTTTAACGTTTGTTTTAATGTTGGAGCATGCATGTGGATGCCCACCCTTCAGCCCCCTCTCTTAAAAACATCTGCTGGGCATGAAGGGCTGTGTTTTTGGCCACCACTCAGCACATATGCAAGGAAAAAACGACTAAATGTAAATAAGGCTGGGGATGGAGTGAGTGGGAATGGGGGGTGTGGGTGGGGGGCTGGTGTATCATAAATAGTGGTGTCTTAATTGAGACCCAGTAAGAGTAAGTAGCAGATGTTGGAGCAGGAAACGTTGAATCATCTGAGATCAGCGGGCGAAATCTTATTCAAAGAAGCCCAGCCAAGTGCTTGTTATTTTCCATTACGGCAATTCTCACTGACATTGAAAGTCATTAGGATTGTAATGGAGTGTAAATGCGCACAAATGCTGTAAAGTCCGATTTTTAAAAGGCAGGATTAGACGCTGGACTCTGTGACATCCCACTGCGGGACATGACGTGCTCACTCATTCATCCAAGCTCACCCAAAAATGGGGGTAATTCAGAGAGACCAATCTAACTGCATGTTTCTGGGGGGAAAAAGATCCAAAACATGCCAACTCACACATGCGGTAACTAAAGAAGAAATAAAAGTACAACCTTACTGTGATTCTCTACACGTTGCTTGGCTTTTCATTTGCGTAAATGGAACTGGAGGAGTGAAATCCAAGTGAAAAACACCAGGTATTCTGGAGTTGCTGGGCCCTCTGGGAGGGTTCCAAAGAAACAAGGTGCCCAAATGATGAGGTGATTACAAACCTCACATACTGTAAATTAAGTACAACACTCATCCAAGGTTTGAACTGAACTGGAGGAATTGCAACTAGTTCTCTAATCTGTTCAAATTAACCTGTTTGGGTCTCTTCACAGTGATTGACTTTAAACGTTTGCTTGATCCATAGCAATATAGCGTTTGATCGGTAACAGGTGTGGCTGTACTTTCTGAATCCACAATTGTTTTTACTTTAAGTCTATTAAAGTCTAGGGTTCACCTGCAATCCTTTACATGCTGCACATCATGCTCATTTCCATGACAGAATCCCACTCTGCACAGTAAAGATCTATAAAAGCACAAGATGCAATCGTTCTACAGGTTGTTTAATGATGCCAGCAGGTATATTTATAATGTCTGACTAGAAGTTTTCGAGGCGTGCGGAAGCCTACACAGTGATATCTGTCCAAAGCCTGTCACAGACTCTCCAAACAAAACTCTGTCAACCTACATTTAGCTTAAAACACCTCTGCGTTGTCGCTCTAATGCGGGATCTTAGGGGAAATATGTTAGTAGCTGCTCCCCTGCACAGGACGTCTCTCCTGATCTATCCTGTAAGCAAGAAGCATGGATGTCAGGTTTCCTCTGATAGCTCCTCTGTGGGGGACCTGAGACAAGGTGGCACTGACAGGTCCCACCGAGCAGGATAAAAGGACCTCTTCTGTTCTTTCTCTCTCTCTCTCTCTCTCTCTCTCTCTTTCTCTCTCTCTGTCTCTCTCTTGCTCTCTAGCTCTTTCAGCATTTACACAGTGACTGATTGTGTCCATTTTAGACGGCGAGCAATGACTGATTTAGACGTGGAACTGAGGATGTTTCCTTCACAGTGCACAAAATTAGAGATGGACCTCCTTGGACTCAAGTCTCCTATATTAATGCTTTTAATGAAGATAATGGCCAATGTGTAGAAAGAAACAGGACCTACGAGCATCGACTTTGTAAAATTATTATTTATTTTATATAATCTGGCACATGCACATTTCAGGAAGGTTTAAAAGAAGAAAACAGACCCAAACCTCTCATCCCCGACCTAAAGTGCAAAATGTTTCTGAAATATTTCTATTTCTGACCATGTCTGCATACCTTCATGCAAACAGTATTTCACAAAAGTGAGTACACCCCTCACATTTTTGTTACTATATAATTTATGGGACATCACTTGAGATATGACATCTTGATACAATGTAAAGTAGTCTTCATCTACAGCTTGTATTACAGTGTAAATTTGCTGTGGTAACTTAACACACAGAAATATAATAAAATAATTACAAAAATGTGAGGGTTGTACTCACCTTTGTGAGATACTGAATAAGGTGCACCATATGAAGTGGAGGCAGATGCTGCTGCACCCTGCTCCGTAATTTGCTATAGAATTTGAAGTGTGTACTTGAGTAAAATGTTACCACCATTCGCACGTTTACAGCGGCTTTGTGTAAATGGGTATGTTCTCCATCAGCTGATGTGAAGTATGAAAGCTTAATATGATCTAAAAAGTATGAACCTTAGCTTGAATGGGTTTCTGTTTGACTTCCTTTGTGAGAAACCTGAACACATCTGAATTCTGACACGATTTCAGCGAGATCAGGTTTGCTTCATGTGTACACACTTTTCTGACGTATGCCGCATGGCTCACCTCCATCCTTAGCCATCTGGGTACTGTGTGTATATGTGTGTGAGAGAGAGAGAGAGAGAGAGAGAAGGGGAAATGAGTGTGTTTGGCCTATTTAAGTAGAGCCCAGCGTCAAGGCCTGCAAAATAAAAAGCATGATTCATACTCAAATGAGTCCTGAGGAACAAATAGTGACCTCATCCTTTCCTGTTGTCAAACAAAAGGTTCTTTTTTTTAAGTGAGGTTAAGGGGGAAAGCGGACACGAGAGGCAGGATCTGGAGCGCTGGACGAAGTACATTTCATAAGTCCGAAATCGTAAGCACCCTCGTTTAAGAAGCAAATACAACAACAACTTTTAGCAGCAACCCTGCGTTGACCTTGTTAGCAGTGGTGCTCTGTGATAATTTGCTCTTAATGATTTTCCTCTTCTCTCGCTCGACCTCGCTCCCTCTCTTTTACATTAGACCACTGAGTGTCACAGTCATTTAAGACATGGCCTCTTTCTTTCCCCTCTGCACATTCCGGCACCATTATGTTACATTGTTGCAGAATAAAGCCTGGTATTATGTTCCCTCGGTAAAGGGCACAAGTGGACTGAGTTTTTATCTGCTGAACGAATCAATCAGGATTATGTCAGTTGAAAAGAATCACAGACAGCAGTCGCCAGCAGACCAAGAACCCTGTGTGCGAGGGGCCGAGCGAGAAAGAAGAGTGTGCAATTACATAAGAAATATGTACTGGATTTGTTGCTCGGGACTATGGCGTGTTGACGGAAGTCATAGTGCGCTAAAGAGCTCGGTTTTATTTTATGCTGTTCTCTCTGGCTGCAAGGATTCTGGCAACGGTAATTATCATTTCAGCAGAAATTATTAGGAGATCAAATGTAGATCAAATGCCATTTCCTTCCATTAATGTTGGGGGCGGTGGTGTGTGTGTGTGTGTGTGTGTGTGTGTGTGTGTGGGTGGGGGGGACATGCACTGGACATCACCAGGCCTGTGGGAAAAGGAGAGAGAGCAGGGTGGAGCCTGAATATGAGGTCTTAACATCACAACAAGATAGAGATAGAAATAGAGACCCAGTGTGTCTACGGAGTAACAGAAAAGTGTGGGTGCTCCGGGTCAAGGGAATAAAATTGCAAGCAGATCATCTGGAAACATGTCAGCATTTTTCAAACTTTTACGCTTATCTCCAGTAGGTTTTAAAATCCACATCAATTTAAGGCTTTTTTAATGTGAATGAAAGCAAGACCTAACCAACGTCAGCATGGTATATTGGTTCTTATTTGAGTGCAAACTTTTTTAAACTGTTTAAAAGTTAAGAGACCTTTCTAGATGATCCACTAATTCTTGTGTAAGGTCTCAAACTTCCATTAGTCTGTTCCCTATGATGGTTGCTACCACAAAACTGTGTGGGTATGGTTTTGGCCAAAGATCTGGGCACAAATTCATACACCTCTTCACATGAACATTGATAACGGTAAGGGGACACATGGGTCCCACTTGCTGTAAGTTGTAAGTTGGAACCTTTACAGATTGCACTTGTTCTTTCAGCACATTCCACACATTATTATCTATGGAACTTGGAGGACGGGGCAGCACCTTGTGCTCTTTGGCCTGTTTTTCAAACCATTACTTGAACTTTTGCAGCGCAATAACGTTGCCATGGAGGGGCGCTCTTGGTTTGCGTCAATGTGTAGGTCGGTGTTACATGTTACATGTCAAAGTATCATTTAGGTGACCTGCACAAGTGTCTTTTAATCTTTTA
>JAUZSU010149316.1:0-14750 GCA_034780255.1 Parotocinclus maculicauda
ACCCTTAACCCACAATTGCTTGTAAAAAAGACTGTATCAGTTGTAAGTCGCTCTGGCTAAGGGCGTCTGCTAAATGCTGTAAATGTGAATGTTATTTTAAATTTATTGTTGGTTTGCCCACCAGTTTATAAACTCTCAGCTTTCTCCTGGGAAAGAGGATGCTTGCATCCTGGCCAGGGAGGAAAAGCTGTAAAAGAGACTGTGACTTGTTTTTTCTGACACACTTTTGACTGTCCTCACACATGTTTGATGCTTGGGGGAATGCAGTCCGTAGCACCAAAACCTTTACATCAAACTGAACTTGCTATCTGTAATGAGTTCAGACATTACTGCTTTGAATATAATTCTAATCAAATACACTTGTAGTAAATATATATTCATATCAAAGATATCACTTTATTAATTTTCCCCAAAAATATTAAACATCAAATGATGAGGATTATGTCATTGGTCAATTTTTGTGAAGATGTATTAGATTGATGTCTTAGTCTGGCAGTGTTGCTATAAATATAAACTGTGCAAAATGTGTGTAAAATGAACCTTGCTGCAACAGATCAGACAGGATGAAGTGTGTGCCTCAGAGCCGTGAGACCCAAAGTCAAGAAGAGTGGGTTTTAAAATAGATCCAATAGCAGCGAGTTCAACTCGTTTCCACACAGGCACAAAAGAAAGAATGCTCAAGTGTTCAGGGAGACGTGCGTCTGTCTGTCTGTCTGTGTGCGTTTGTCTGTCTGTCTGTCTGTGTGCGTCTGTCTGTCTGTCTGTGTGCGTCTGTCTGTCTGTCTCTGTGTGTGTCTGTGTGTCTGTGTGTGTTTCATCATCCGTACAACTCTCTATTACTCTCCAATTAGTCTCCAAAGGTGAACACTTTCTCTCCATCAGTCATTTAAGCAGCGCTGTCACTTTCATTCATCCCCATCCAGCATGTCGTTTATCAGATCCAGAATTGCCCCATGCGTGTCCTTGCATAGCCGGCTCCATATTACTCACCACAGCAAAGGTGCAATCTGTCAAACACAGGAATATGCAGACTTAATTGGGATACAATGTGAGTCTACTAAAAGCTGAAATGGGTCAGGAGAAAATTGTCAGAGATTTGTAAAAGTTGTGTTTTCTGCTTAATCTGGGGGTATAATTTTTTTGCTGTTAATACAAGATAATCATGGCATCCCGTTGGAATACTTATATACAGCACCAGGTGTGTATGCTTGCTCATGCATGCGTGTGTTCATTAGCAAGCTGATGAAATACTCATTGGCATTCATAGCATTATTCAGAGCGACCTACAATTACGGTGAGGACTGTAAAAGCCAGTCTTGGATGGAGCAGTTATCGAATATGTCAACCAAACCTCAGTCTATCCAGGTCAGGTCAGGCATCATATACAGCATATACACATACAGTCTCTCAAGTGACTACCCCTCACATTTTTAATTATGGGTTTTAATACAATGTAATGTGGTCAGTCTACAGCTTATATAATATGTATGTTTATATGTACCTTTAAAATAACTCAAAGCACAGCCAATAATGTCTGAACCATTGGCAACAAAAGTGAGTACACACCTTAGAAAATGGCTAACTTGTGTCAAAACTGTCTTTTTTGATTGATACCATTATTTTCCAGCACTGGCTTATTTCTCATGAGTTCTTCTTCCACTACTAAATGGTGTCATCACAGAGCGGGAGGATGTTCGTAACCTTGCACATCTTTACCATCCCTTTCTAAATGCCCCACAGATGCTCAAGAGGGTTGTCATTACCAAGACACGTCATCCAGTACCTTAACCGCTAGGCTACTGTAACCACGTTCTAGCAGAAGATGGTATAAATCCATTGATCTATGAACCTATTAGGTTTCTGCCTATAATGCCTTTTGGAAATCAAATGGCATAAAAACATAATCAGTTGCTTAATGGACAAAGTCGTAACCATTAAACCAATCGTTAGGTTTTCATACAGTGTTAGAAGCCTTTGTTTTTAAAATTGCAAAAAGGCAACAGTTCATATGGGGTTTTCTGTCCACATCTAGCTCTCTCCCAATCCACCCACCCCACCTTCCTTTTCTCCCATCAGATGTCTCCGTTTTGTGCACATTGAGGTAAGAACATGGGAAACGGAGAGGAAGACAGAGGGTGCCCGAGGCCTGTCAGGCGTGCGAAATGCACATTCAGCCATTTAGCTTTTTAAAGAGCTCTGACAGTGTGGAAAAATGAAAGGGATGAGTTTTCAGAAATGGAGTGTGGGCTGGATTTTCATGGCACTGTTGAAGCATTATAAACACACAAACAGAGAAAAAAAGAGACAACCAAAAGAAATTGCGAATGCTTTAGAGCATATCTAGGCTATGCGTGGGAAAGTTTAGGGATTAGAGAAGCGGCGTGATTGAGGCTGAAGAAGAACACGTGGCCACGGGATTCCTCCACTTACATCTGCAGTTCCATTGTTCCTCGTCTTTCTCTGTGATAATGTTTAATGATTGATCTGCAGCAGAGTTAATGATTATTAATAAAATAATATGGCTCTTTACTCATTAATGCACCATCTTTATCATGAACTCACACAGCAACGTGATGTTCTAGCAAGAATCCATGTCCGAAGATGCATGTGAGAAATTTTGTACTTGAAACTTACATCACTGTCCAACTATAAATTATACAGCCAGCCCACTATTCAACATATTAAATATAAGCACACTGACTATCTCATGGTAAGAATGATCAAAATGTGTTTAAAAATGTGCTTCACATGTCTATACATGGGTTTAATAATTACTTAACTCTTAATTAATTTTGATAAGAAACAAGACCTTGTTCAAACCATACACTGCCAAATAGTGGGTCTTATAGGAACTAAGGGTGTTAAGTTTGAGACTTTTTCTGCATAATATCACCTTCATAAATCAAACATTAGCTGATTTACACACTAGTCCTAAAACATAGAGCCCAATTAAACAAATGAGACAAATGTAGTATATTTGCTCATTTATTTATTGAGAATAATCACCCAATTTTGCATATTTGTACTACTGTATGTACCCTGCTCACAAAAACATGAAATAGCCCTTAATTTACTAGTGTATTAAGTAGCTGTGTCAAAACCCACTAGTATCCCATAATTGAAGATGTTCTCTACAAAGTGATAGAATTAGGAATGGGTCCTCGATCACCCCTAAAAATAGTAAAAAGTCAATTATTTGTTCATTAACACAACAACCCCCCTCACAAATGGTATGATCCAAGTGATAGCTTTGTGGCTCAGCATTGAAGGAAGTATTCTTAGATCTGTCAGGTTATTTTGAGTCACAATGTTTCCATTGCTTAGATCAGATCAGATGCTTTTTTCCACAAGTGTGGAAATGAAATTATATTGCTCTATATTAACCCGGGCCAGTCATGCCTGAATGCAACCTTCAGCCAAACAAGAAGGCACCCGTATCACAGGGCTGCACTTAAAAGAAAGAGTTACATCCCAGTCTATATTTACTACACTCAATCGTAGGCCATTTTAGTACACAACTGAAACTAAGATATTTTTCAAAGTCTGTTGAGATTTTTTAATTGAAATCAGACTTCACTATAACTTTGGAGTAAATTTAAATATGCTAAGAGTAAAAAGACACTAGCTACAGTGAATATGCCTGCAAAGAAAAAGAAACAAACAAAAAGTGATAAGTCATGTCCCCTTTTTATTTAAGATGTTTTATTTGTTGTCGATTTTAATTCTCAGTTTTGGCTACAGGAAACTTTTTATGCAGGACTTGAAGTAAAAGCCAGTGGGTGTAGACTCATTTAGGCTCGCTTTTGCCGCAATTAATTTGCATCTCATTTGCAACATTAGCAGGCACCCGTATTATGAGCAGCTTAGAATTGAACAGAGTAGTTTTAGGAAAATGTTTGAGGTTTATGGTCGCAGTTGTGCAATCAATTTGCACCTTTGTTCTATAAAAACCATTAATAAATGATATTGGCATCAATAACTTTGCTTCATAAATAATTGTTCTTACTTTGATGTTATCTTTATTTGTATTTTTTTTCAGAAATAAATACAAATGTATATTTTTTTATATAAATGTATGAACGAGTGGTTGAGTCTAAATGGTATGTTAAGTCCAGAAATACTTTCATTATTTTTTTCCTCTTTGTTTTTCTGATACATGTGCCTATTCAAAACTATACTTTTGCTGTTTTCTACAAATAACAGTTGTTTTAAAGGCATAATGTTTCAGCAAAATCATTATCGAATTTGCCAAAATGGTTCCACATCTAATTTTGTAACTATTAAGCACCTTGTTAAGCTGCCACTATTTGAACCCTAAAGCAGAGTTGCGATTTAAACTTTTAATTTTAACCTTTTAATTAGTACAGTAGTTCAGAGGCAAAGCCATTCTCTACAAAATTCTGTTGTGTGTTTATGTTCTCTTGGCATGTATTCTCATTAAAAGATGAATCTTGTATCTGTAAGACATTGTTAGAAACTTCTTTATACAAAGTAGGCATGTCTATTACAGGAATGTCTTTACTGTGCTCACACAGTCTGTATTTTATGTGTCTATGTAGGATAAAGAGGAACAGTGGATGACCAAACTAGTTCCTGGTATGAATGACTTTGTGCTGCTGCAGCCCCTCCAGTGGAATACCCAGTATGAAGTTGAGATCACCGCCCGCAATGTCAAAGGCCTGTCTGAGCCCACCTTTGTCAAATTCTCCATGCCACAAAAGCCAGATATCACAGGTACACGCAGCTCCACAGCACACGCTGCTCAGCAAAAGCACATGTACAGGGAGTTCTGTTTAACGATGGACAGGGATAGTGCAGGATGTTCTCAGTTTAAAATATACTTGAAGGAACGGCGTGTATTCTAATTACCACAAACCAATCAAAATTTCTACTGCACATTCTATCCAGTCGCTGAATGGGTACTGTCAGATAAATTACCCTTAATTTAGGATTTTTTTTTCAGTCCTATAATTTGTAGAAAGAATATTCATGGCATAATATGTAATTAAATAGGTGTATGACACATCAGATTTACGACTGTGGCACATCTCCGGAGAACATGACCCTTGCAAATGAGATCCCAGAACCAAATCAAGAATTTTTTGTTGCCCAGCCAAGCAGGTGACAGGAGAGTTCATGGTCCTGAACCAAAATTTTACTTTCTCAAATAAATATTTCTATCCTAAAGTGTTATTTAATATAAGAACATATGCCATTACATTTAATCAAGGTTATTTATAGTAGCTTCTGCAAGCCATATTTGGACAGTACTGGCTACGAAGTTCCAGTTCATTCTATTTTTATTGTCCTCATCCAATCATTAACAATATGCTACATATTGTTATTATACTGTTGCAAAAACAACAACTCTAACTGTGGCCTTAGCCATTAGCATGGTACTGTGTTTTTATAATATAGCATTCCTAGATGTCCGGCCCACTTGTAGAAGCGAATATTGAGATTCTGATCACTCCTAATCTTAATGGGAGCTGTGACTTTCCATATTTAAGTGTATGTAAGTGCCTATGCTTAATTTTCACTACACTTACTCTCTAAAGGAAGACATTTTGAGTAACGACATTCATAATCAATCTTAATGATAAGACGAGGAATGTTAATTATATTGTTAATAAGTCTTTCAGACATGGCGATACTTAAATGCCAAAAAAGAAAGACAACTCCAGGCAAAGTGCAGTTATGGAGTAGAATTATTAACATCCGCCGTATAGACATGCTCAGTGATCCAAAAATGCTAGTGGCTGTTTTCGCTGCTTTAAAAGCAGTGTGACAGAGGGATTTGTTGTGACGCTCGAGCGACTGTTTTCTGGTTGGTGTTGCAACAAAAGATAATATAGAATTACATTCATCAGGCCAATTTTTGCCGTTTTTGTCAATATCCGGGCTCACAAAGCTGATATTCAAAAATAGTGGCAAAAATGCCGGAAAAAAACTTTGTTTGCAGGAGTACAACTTGCTGTTCTTACCTGCGACCGGGATTCAAACCCAAAAGATTCTTCTACCTTGTCCACAACACCTAATTTTTCAATACTTTAAGTATTTAAACATTTTGGGGTCTTTTTTTCATAAAGATGTGCTATCTGGTAGACTTTTGTTTATTCATATAAAAAAGAGAATAAACAGGAATGGTGTTATAGCTTAAATATGTTCATTAAAGTGCAGCAATTTGATGTATTATTATTTTTAACAGCTGTAAAAACAAACCCGAAAAAAACAACTATATCAAGATTATACATCAGCCATCGGTCACTCTGCTCTGTATATCGGCAATAAAAAAATCCCATATCGGCTGACCACTACTACAAACGAACCTGCTGATACCATAACAAATATTTACATAGGCACTACGCCATTGATCTAAACTCAGGACCTGAATTCATTTACAGTATTTATAACCAATATATGGTGTACAACTATACCCATAGTTAAGTTGAACTTAGCACTGTCAATACATGATCTAAATAATGGGACTAAAACAGCAAGGCAGTATCAAATCTATAGCTGCTTTCTGAGCATTTCTGAGCATAAAAAAAACAAGATATACAGGTCAGAACACGCACGGTGTAGAAATGTTTGACATTTGATGCATGAGTCATACTTGAAAGAACAGAGTTTATGCAATATCTGCCGGGTGATGAATGGCCTGTGTACGATTTTAAATCGCCTCACTGCAAATTAGTTGGAGCTGATGCTGATGTGGATATCATTCCTCTTGTCCTCTGGGATAGTGATGTTAAGATCTAATTTCCCAACAAACTACTGGGGTTTGCCTAAGACAACCAGAGATAAAACGTTATCTCTAAAAGATAAAGCTTTAAAGTCAAAACTGTGTTTTTATAGAGATCACACACACATGTGAATTAAAGGAATTCTTATAGCGATTACATTTCAAAAGGGTTATCTTTTTTATTTTATTTTTTCACTGGCTCTTTGCCAGCTTAAAAGTCTTTAAAGACATCTTAAAACTAGAGGAATTTCCAAGAAGAAATTTATTGTTCGTAATGTTTGAGTCAAATGAATTTTTGAACATTGATTTATCAAAACTTTTTAGATTGTACTGTATGATGGACTGTATTTCAGTTTTTAGTTGTTTTTGGTGCACAGGTAAAGAGGAATGTGGGGTACAATGATTCAAACAGCAGCACTGTGCACAAGGGACAAGAGGGTCCCAGGTTCAATCCCAGGATGGAGAAGCCTGGGTCTTTTCTGTGTGGAGTCTGTATGTCCTCCCACATTCCAAATGTGTTAAAGGTTAATTGATGTCTATAAAGTGGCCCTTAGCATGTAAATGTGGGGTTGTTCCTGCCCTTGCACCCAGAGTTGCCAGATGGGCACCGGCTGACCCGCGACCATGTGTGGATTAGGCAGAAGACGATGGATGGATGGATAGTTTTAGCAGTGCTATAATGACCATGTATAATTTTCTCTGACACTTTATTAGTATACAACCAGAGAATACATGACATTTTGTATGCAGTATTAAAAACATCTCCCCTTACACTTAATCTTGCAGCTTCATCGAGATAACCAAGTTGATTCGACATTTAGATCAGGAATGGCCTTTTTGGATGGGTAGCAGCCAAGAAACCACTTTTTCTGAATGGTAGTATGGTAAAAAGGCTAAGATATGCTGAATTTCACAAAGATTGGCATGAAGATTAGTGGAAAAGAGTATTATGAAGAGTCCAAGTGTAGGAGTGAACATTGAGATGCTGATCACTCCTAATCTTAATGGAAGCTGTGACTTTCCATATTTAAAAGTGCCTATGCTTAATTTTCATTTCGCTTGCTTTCTAAAGGAAGACAATTTCAGTAATGACATTCATTATCAATCTTAATGATAAGAGGAGGAATGTTAATTATATCGTTAATAAGTCTCTTAGACATTGCGATACTTAAATGCCAAGATTACAAAAAAAACTCCAGGGAAAGTGCAGTGATGGGGCAGAGTTATTGTCTGTGTAATACTTTAAAGTAGTCAGAAATTCTGATTCCTAATGGAGATCTTGATTTTTATTGACATTAAGGCAACAGATTGGAACCCCTGCCATCCAAAATATTACTAATATTATTACTAATATTTTTGCTGTAAGATATGGTGGGTTTTTCTTTTTTTTGGTTTGTTCTTTCAGTCTGGGGTCCAAAACATTAACCCAATACAACAAATGGAAATGAGGACAATAGCTAAACTAATTCATATTTTTATTTATTTATTAACTATGGTTACACCTTTAGTTGTAATTTAATTGTAAGCTAATGGTAGAAAACATGCACACATGCAGAAATGCACAGTGGTACTAATGATCGACAATGCTCGTTTAAACAGTGAGTATGACCAATCAGAAAGTCACACTAAGTATCTACTATGTTAAATTGACACCTTTAAACTTAAATATACAGGTCCTCCCCATTTTACAATGTAGACAAATCCATCAGAAGTATAATGTATCAAAAGCTAAGTAGTGTAATCTATCCTTTATATATCATGGTGTTTTTGAACTTAAACATGCTTAAACACTTCCGTTGTCCTACAGTTGTGAAAACAAATGTTAAATGTTTAGTCCATTGGCGCAGCTGCTCAGCTCAGTCCTCTGGACAATGGTTCTGCTAAATGTATATTTGTGTGTTTTATTGAATTCCCAGGATAAAATCAAAAACTGTACCGAACCATTGTAAAATGGAAAGTGCCTGGAACCTCCCCATGTGTAATAATAGATATTCAGAAAATTAATTATCTGAACCAAAGGTCCAGAGGTACAATGTGACATTTGAGCATTGTCTTTGCCCTCTCTGGCATAAAAAAAATAAAAAAAATAAAAAGCTTAACACGCACACTGTCTGCCCCCACCCAAAGAAATCACCATTTGGATTCAACTAAACAAACACCTAAGTGCCTTTGATTGGATAATTGCTGTAGTGATTAATATGTTTAAGCTGGCAACAGTTCTCATGACCCTGACTAGTGTGAGTAGCATCTCATTTCTTAAAAAGCCATGCTGGAAGACATATCCAGAGGTTGCAGTTAGACAGAAAGATGTTAGAAAGCTTTCACCGTTGTTCAAAACATCTAATGGGATTGCCGAAATGACTGGAATGGGGTTAAGAACTGTACCACACATTATAAAAACATGTAAGGGTAGTGGTGAATGTCACATAAGCAATGTGTTCAGATAAAAATCCATGGGGCCCACTTGTTTCCAGTCCAGGCTCATTAACGCTGTTTAACAATAAAATGTCAACTGAGTAGCTGAATGTAGTGAATGTCCAGGTGATTCCCATCAGTTTATTTTTTTTTCTCTGGTTGCACGAGCATATTTCAGGACAACAATTCCAAGATTTGGCCACTAAGTTTTGACTTTAAACCCACTAAAAGTCTTTGGGATGTACTGGAGATAGATTTGCATATTTGTTACTTAATACAAAATCCAACTGTTAATGGAAATAAGTATGTGTGTGTTTTTGTGCGTGTTTGTGTTTGCGCTTGCGCATGGCGTGGGAGTCATTTTCCAGCATGGATGCCAGCTTGGCTAACTTCCTTCTGTCTTTTAACCACCTGCACAAGGGGTTTCCCAGGACAGAGCTGGCCCTCTTTATGAGTTTGTCCAGTCTCTTGCCGCTGCCCCAACAGACAACTCCGTGAAATATGGCAGATGCCACCACTGTGTCAAAGAAGAGGAATAAAAAGATTATGTAAAATAGCATTGTTTGGTCTTAAAGTAGTCACCTTTGTTATAAATAATGTTTATACAGTGTAAAGGGGTTTCATACAAATTTAACTGCTCTGGGTAATTTTAATCATATTTGGTGTCATTTAAAAGTATAGGGCAAATATGTCCCTTGGTCCTCAATGTGTGAAGACCCATTAATCAAAACAACATCAATTCCAAAAGGGCATATTTTATAAATACATCTTTGTTTCATGCCTCTCGTATTAGCCTAGACCATTAACAGGTCAGCTGTTTCCAATACAGTATAAAAGGCAAACGGTGCCAGTATCAATAAATATAAACAGCTTTTCTCAAAATGATGCTTAAAACAACATTTAATTAGATGTTTGGGTGATTACACCTGCTGTTTTTAGAGATATAACAGTGTTAATTATCCCAGTCTGGTCTTGGTAGGATATCTAATCTGAACCTTACTTAAATCCTTGGTATCTACTGACAAAAAGTAACTGAATTGCCATCAATCTGAATGTGGTTCCAAAGAGGATTTCCATTCCCAGTGGTTGAGCCACAGATAAGGAACTTGGGACACAGTTTCAGACTCTGAGACAACAGAAAGATTTGTGGACTTGGTCATATGGGTTTGCTTGTGACCTCAAAATAGAAGTAAAGTCATAATAAAAATGCCGGTACTGTATGTAGTCATAACCGCACAATAGAGCTGTCCACATACAATATGAGCAAAAGTGCTGCTGGAGTTTTTAAACACAAGTGTCACTGCTGGATGACAAATACTGTAGCAACCAAAAAATCCAGCCATCAGCATCCTGTAGGTAGAGTCCTGTTAGCATGATAAGGAATTAGAGAATGACTAACACAAATTGTGCAACAACACATGAGCGGCTGTCTCTGACTTTACATCTACAAGATGGAGCAGTATGGTACATACAGTATGTTTAATAGTGCACACAGTGAGTAAACACAATGTTCATACTATCCTGTCCACAAACTTTTAAGCCCAGAGTGGTTGAGACGCTGTGTTTTTTGGTTAAAATACAGAAGGTAAGGAACTCTGTGGTTTTTTTTTTTTTTGGTTTTTTTTTACTTGCACCATTTGTGGTACAGGCAATGGTGTAATGAATGATAATAGAATCATTCTTCAATCACATTGAACTATTGGTAAAAACAGCTATAATCAATCCATGTCTGATCACAGACAAATGTTGAATTATCGTTTGGATGCAATTGTCAGAAAGGCAGGATAGGAAATGATTTTGTTTGACTTGTTGGTGTGGATGAAATCCAGGTACTGGAGCACAGGATTGTCTTCCTACATTTACATTTATGGCATTTGCTTAAGGACCCATTAGTGGCAGCTTGGCAGAGGTGGGATTTGAACCCAGGACCTTCAGGTCAAGAGTCCAGTGCCTTAAGGCTTCCACATTCCTATTATGTATTATGTATTATGTTCCTATTATGAGTGGCTGGGTGTAACACAAAAAAATCTGCAGCTGCTTCCAACTTGAGTCACACTCCTATCTTTTTCTTGAAACCTCAGTTGAGAAATTTGTCATGAGCTCAGCTCAGCTACATGGCTGAGGTCTTTTGTTATGACCTCCAGCATTGACTGCAGAACCATACATTGGAAAATCCACTATATGGACAAAGTATTGGGGCGCCTACAGGACATCCCATTCTAGATCCATAAGCATTATTATACAGTTGCAGGTGCAACAGCTTCCACTCTTCTCTCAATGCTTGCTGCAAGACTTTGAACTGGGTCTGTGGGAATTTCTGCTCATTCATCCTAAAGGGCATTTGTGATGTCAGACACTAATGTTTGACGAGAGGGCCTGGCTGACAATCTCTTTTCTAGATCATCCCAAAGGTGTTAAATTGGGTTAAGGTCAGGTCTTTGTGTGGGTTAATCATGCTCTTCTTCAGCAAACTTTCCAACCATGCCTTTATAGACCTTGTTTATGTATTGAGTACCAGTCATGATGAAACAGAAATTCTAGATATTTGATTTTGTACGTCTGTGGCAATGAAAGTGCAACTACATATGAAAGTGTCACAATCATAGGTGAGCATTTCGGCTTTAAAGTGTTTCTTTTTGTTCACACTGGTCCAAAGAGAAAACATCTACGTCACATAGGATGACAAAGATTGGATTTGGGCCACTTTTTTACCTGCTGTGTTAGTCACCAATGGTTATGTGCAGGTGCAAGTAGTCCCTGATTTACAATGTGGATAGGTTGAGGACAAGTCTATTGTAAGATGAATTTATTATAAACTAAGAAGTTGAATATATGCTGTATCTATCATATCATAGCAGTTCTTAATATTTATTACTGTACATCACCTGTACATCACCGCAGTGCAAAGGTCCAAATCGAGCACATGAGTCTATTATACTGTATTTATGCGACTCCCTCAACAAGCACTGCGGACTTGGTCATTAGAGCAGGAGAGTACTGCTTATATTGTATCGTTTACCTGGGGGGGAAAAAAATCAGAGTACAGTTTCTGCTAAATGTGCATGTGTATTCTCGTATTACCACTGTAAAAATTTTATTTCGTAAGTCAGGCCATCATAAAATAGGGGGTACCTACACTGTATTATTAAGTTAATAGCGTCTCCTGGTGACTGTATAGAGTACTGTAGCAGAATCCTCTATATTCTCTTTAAGGCAATGCACTAATTCTTTGAATTCACTTTGCTTGTGCATGTCTTGCGAAGTCGCCCTATTTTAATGACCAAAGCACTGCATGTGTCAACAAGAAACAGCTTAAGACGTGTTGTGGTCAAACATCTCAAACAAAAGAAGAAAATCTGATTTCAGGTTCTGAGTAGACTGCCTGCTGTTGCTTGGCGACGTTAATGAAAGCTGTTAGGATCATTGCTAATGATGTAATGTTGTTCAACTCCACTGAAATGAGTTTGCTCATAAGCCAAAGTGCATCTTTGTGTTGACAGATGAGAAGTGCATCACATGTAACGTTGACAATGTGAGCTTGTCTGTGCTGTGTGTTCTTTGGTGGGTTTGTTTTGTAACTGCTAATCAAGCATATTTTCTTCCTCCCCTCTCATCCTTCTCTTGTTCTCATTCTCTACCTCAACCCTTCCATCTCTGCTGCCATGTGCTCTCATTTATAATCCTGTTGTGTTGCCTGGTTTGTGGTGCGCACTAAACAATCCTGCTCTCTTATTCCCACATGATGCATAATGCAACATGTTCGGGACCACACCGCAAATCTCTGGGCTTTGCTATGAACTGCCACTAAACCTCTTCTCTTTGCTCCACTAAATTTCTTGCTTAAAATAAATTATTTATAAAACAAATTCAACGACCCCCTTATTCTTGCCACTAAACCTCCTTTAAATAATTGCTGATTTGTATTGCCTCTTAACCATTCTCATTGCCAATTTTACCACCTGTCATTTCCCATCTTGCATTCGCCGTTTTCCATTTCGCCACATCCTTGATCTGGGTGATAAATAATTCCTGTCATGACCTCCTAACTCGGGCTCACATCTGCTGCCTACTCTACCTGTCTCCCAATCCTTCTCTTACACCTCATTGCAGATCAGTGTTGTGACTCTTCACCGGCCGGACATGGACATCCCACATCCTGCTCCATGCAAACGGCGGCTCTCATAGGAGCTACGCTGTCCCTTGCCCTGCATTTGTGCCTCTGTTGATGCCATTTCATCACCGTTCCACCACAGGGAACAGACCAAAAGACCGTGTCACCAATCAACCATCACCCTGTGGGAACACTGACTGACATTTAGCGGGTGATATAGCTTATAGCCCTTGACTGACTGGTCATGTACTTGAGCTGATGGCTCCTGTTTTACTGTGCACCCTCACCCCTCATGTCCCTGGTCCCCCATAATGGCCCTGCACTGAAACAGCAGCCTGCGATGTTACTATTGTGTCTGTAATTGATGCCATTTTACATCCCTGGCTAAAACCCAGACTGAAATGTGGACCTGCCAGTGCTGCTTAGTTTCTCTCACAGCTCTATCAATTGTGTATTTAAAAAGTGCATTTAACAATTCTTAGAAAACAAGGAACAACACGTAAATTATTTTGAGTAGGATTTCAAGTACGGCTCTGTGCACTTGTCATTGTTTAGCATAATATTAGCCAATATCTGTCTCTTTTCAAATATTAGAATCTAGCGGTCTACAATTTCCTTCTGTCTCCTTTGCTTACAAGTAGCTTGGGGGCAGATTGTTATGCTACTGAAAAATACATGGACAAACTGGAATTAGCTGCTTTTCTTAGATTGTAACAAGGAATGATTCTGTTTAACCAAACATGTTTCTGAAAAATTACAGCGACAGGGTGAGAACAGGGAATAAGCTAACTGTGTCACTGTATCTGTTTACCTGTAATCAGAACTGAAATATAACTTGAATTACTACACAAAACACTGTTTTTCGTATTGTAACATTCAGCAATGCAAACAAATCTGGATTTGCTTATCTGCCTGGGCTCATGAAACGTGGGGTAGGAAGCTTATTTGTTGGTATACTATACAGACAAAATATTCTGTAGTTTGCCCCCACCTTTGCTGCTACAACATGCTTTGTTCTTTTAAAAAGGCTGTCCAGTAGTTTTTGAAATATTTATGTGAGGTCAGGTATTAATGCTGAATAATAAGTCCTGGCTCACTTTTGGCATTCCAGTTCATTTTCAAGGTGCCTAACAGGGTTGAAAAGTTTGGGCAAGCCTGCCAAGGTTACAAAGTTGCCAAATCTATCTTACAGAAGGAGGGACAGTAGGACAGACAGTTGATGACAACTGACTTGTTGGAACCATAAACTTTTAAATGTTCCATATTTTGAGGCAACTGAGGATTTCAGTACTACCCATTCGACTGTCACTCTAGAACTGTCTGAATCCAGAAATATCTGCTATATAGCAGGAATTTGTTACAAGTGGAAATTAAATATCTTAATAATTAGAAGGGGTGCCCATAACCATTTATTTATATATATATATATATATATATATATATATATATATATATAATTTATATAAAATATACAAGAAG
>JAUZSU010149336.1:0-26475 GCA_034780255.1 Parotocinclus maculicauda
ACAACTTATACAGTCTTACAATCCAAGCAATGGTGGGTTAAGGGCCTTGCTCAAGGGCCCAACTGTGGCAGCTTGGCTGAGGTGGGATTTGAACCCAGAGTCCAGTACCTTAACCGCTAGGCTACCACAGTCCCATTCAAAACCACTCAGTCAAATTCAGAATCACAACAGTCAGTTTAAAGGCTTGCTTTATGTTGTTTGTGGTTCTGATTTTAAGCAGAATGTTTTTAAGATGTGTAAAAAGTTCATTCATTCTATAGCAATAAAAAGTACTGTATGGCATTTAAATGTTTTCAATATCAGTTTTATTGCTGCTGTAAAAAAGCATCACATAGTTACCTGAAAAATACCCTAATCTCCATTATTCAGAACAACACATTTATTCAAGCTACACAAGAAAAGTCAGTGGTAAAGAATGATTTTAGCTCTATAAAGTAAGCAGGGACTGCAGTAGTGGTTACGGTACTGGACTCTGGACCTGATGGTCCAGGGTTCAAATACAAATGCTTAACCCACAATGGCTTGAATTGTAAGACACTATAAGTTGTAAGTCGCTCTGGATAAGAGCATCTGCTAAAGGCCATAAATTTACATTTATTCTCTACAATATTGCCAAATGTGAAAGCTACATTTTGGCACATGGAAGCTAAAACAATTAAGAAAAACGTGAAAAGACTGCATTCATTCATACAACTACATATTCAGCCACATGTGATCACTGAATGAGCTTCATACCAGTCCCTTTTTAGCTGTCTTTCTGGTCAAATGTCAAGGAGCACTACTCTGACTTTAAGCACTTTCATCATTCGCCCCCGCAACAGACACGTAGCAACACGGCCAGAACAAATGGCAGCTAGACCTCACATGCCACAGAGTCTCCGACGGTCGTGCATCTTCCTATCATCGCCTTTAGGACGAGTCTGGGGGCTCACCTTGCAAATTTGAGTGACTACAACCTTATCCCGGTCAGGATGTATTAGTCAAGTTCCAAAAGATATAAAAAGCCTGTCTGGAAGTTGATATGCAGTGAAGCAGCACCTTTTCCAGCTCACAGGCATGAAACCCAGATTAGCAGCATTAGAGAAGCTATATAATACTTATGCTAAGTCTTCCTGCTCAAATAATGTGCTGTTAAGTCATCAAGGTATAATTCCACTCCAAATGTTGGAAATCAAATAGGCCTTACCGAGCCTCTGCATATCTGAAGGTATTATTTAAATGAACCAGGATAAAAATGAGTGATAAAAGTTCATGCTGTAAGGGAAGCTCGAAACACCTTTTAAAAATGTCATAAATGATTTGTTTAAGACTCGCTGAGCAGTACTTGAGCCGTTGTTTCCTGTTATTTCTATCCTTGCCAACATTTCCAAAAACAAACCTTCTAAATGAATATCAGATACCAGTGTCTAATAATCCAACCATTTGATATACCAGCAAAAGCTTACATAAGCTAAATTAAAAGCTTATTATACCATTTTCTGAACAAAATGTCCCTCTTTCAGCACCAAATGTTTCTCTTTCCAATCCCAGAGTCACAGTACAACCCAATACTAAAGCCACCAATCAATCACCCAACTGCAAAAGTTCCATGACAGGATTATAACACCATTTAACAACCATCCGATCAACCTCATTTCGCTTTAACGCAGAAGGTCTTCAAAATTATAGCACATTGTAACATTAAAAAAACCCTGCAGTTTAGCTCCGGATGTTGCGGCAGTAAACAGCTGGTCAAATTAAAAAAGGATTTAGCCTGCAACAGAATACTAGCTGCCATAAATGGTATTTATGACATACTTTGTTTTGTTTGCATATTTATTTAATCTATTTGCATGAATATTCATTTCTCCGTTTCACATGAACTACTTGCTTAATTATGAACTCTTATGGTCCGTGTTGCACACAGATACTGTCAGGTGCTCGGGTGCAATTTGCTCTGCCAAAAACACATGACATGGAAGAGATTGTACTCTGCTTAAAGGTTTACAAACTGTTATTCGTTTTTCTTAAAGCGGACTTAATAGAGCCAGCAAGGTATGTTTGGCTCGGTGGGTGGCACCGTCACAGCACAACGTGAAGGTCCTGTGTTCAACCCTCAGGTTGAGTGGTCTGGTCCTCCCCATGCATTTCTGAAAGTGCTCTGGTTTCCTACGACAGTCCAAAGACATGTACATTAGGCTAAACTCTAAGGTTCCCCTAGTATGCGTGTATGCCAATGTTCCACTCAAGTTTTCAGCTGTATTGATGACAATGTATCATTTGCACAGTTTTCTTGTAAAAAAAAATTAAAGACCACCCCGTATATTTACATTGTGTGACTATGGTAATGTCCGGTCCACATCTTGTTTCATGGAACGTAACGCACTTACTTCTACCATAATAGAATTAACAACGGCTTCATTTTAACCTGTTCTGGTCACTTAGAATCTTGAAATATGAACCAGAAGCCTGAGTTCTTTTGTCCGTTCGTTTCTATCCGAATTTTTTTGTTATGCAAATCCTTAGTGGTACAAACAAGACCCTTTTCTCAACACTGTACCTGACGTATGCATAAGCACCCAGTTCTGCTTCACTACATTACCTGGACTCAACAGAGGTGCAGGTGAAAAGTGCTTAGTGTAGAGAAGAGCGAGAATCGCTGAGATGGCCAGCTTTCTGCAACACTCAGCACTTCCCCCATGTCACTGATTGCAACCTTCTATATGATGCTTTGTGCAAATATTATAAACCTGTTTTTTGTTGTTGTTGTTTCTTTTTACAGGCGAGGCCACAGAGGCAGAAAGCAAAGCAGAGCAGACAGATGGAGGTCTCGTCTAACCTGAAACAGATGGAGTGCCTGGTGAACACTTGTGTATTCTCAGGGCCGTGATAGCACGTGCATCTTGTCCGCTAACTGCAACACGTTTTAATATCCCGCCACTTATTTGTCACTGAAAACCATCAGGCATGAAAATCAACAAGAAAATAAGGTAACAAATAAGAGTCGGCGATGAACAGGACAAGGAGCCGTGATGTGTTCTTTAATTCAGCATAGCTGCGTGTAATACAGACGCTTTCCACTGTACCCATATAACCCTTTGCAATTTTTGGCATAATTTATGCATGACCATTCAAGGCCATGGCAGCAATAACGACTGTCCACTGCCCTCGATTGTCCGCTCGCGTGCCTGACATATGCGGGGGTTATCTCCATAAATCCTCCATTCACTTAACCAGCGAGGGGACGCGACAAGGGCAGATCTTATTAAAACTCTTGTAAGCGTCCAGCTGGCTAGTCGAATCCCTGCCACAGGGGTTAGCGGAGCTTGCCATACAGCATAATTGATAGCCTGTGCTAGGCTCTGCTCAGATCCTTTACGAGAGTTCTTCTGCGATAACTTTACACACCGGTGCAATGTCAGCCAGGTCATGATGACTGCAGTGAAGCAGCAGTAGGAAGCACATAATGGCTGCATGTGCCGATGCCAAGCCCAGTGAGCTTCATTCGGTACCAGCAGGTGAGGCAACATCTGTGCCATCAGGAAATCAAGGACATGTGACCTCTTTCATCCATGTCGATTTATTTTCCACTCAATGAGACAGGCTGTTATACCGGCGGCCCGGCTGATTTGGAGACAGACGATTGCCGAGCACGATTGCTTTTTGCTGCTGGAAGACTGGACCTGATTGAAGCTTATTTGATCTTGTACAGCAGAACTCTCTGATGTGCCTCTCAAACCGATCTCCTATGAGCTGCCTTCAATAATACTTGCAAACAAGAGACCTTTGTATTTGGCATTTAGTACAAACATTTAAGGGACAGACTGGAAATCAAGTCGTATGACCACTGACGTACTACTGTACTATTAGAACTGTATTAAAGCATCTGTGTTTTATTGCATGGCTCAACTATAAGGCTTGTTATCGATCTAAGGCAAAGCATAATTTAAAGACAATTTGTACTAAGACGGTTTACTCTAAATGCCACTAGTCGTAATGTCAAATAGCAGCCTCGCAGACTACTAACGACTAGGACCTTTCGTTCATCAATAAGGCTTCTTACTCACTGTTCTGTAGACCAATTCCTGATTTAAATCCATGCATTTTAATGGCTTGAAGAGGGAAATGAGCCTAAGCTGTGTCAATCAGAGGTCAGAGGCAATGTTCAGTGTCAGATTCTTTAGCAAATTGGCTTTGTTTTTTTCCCCAGTTCTCTCAGTTTATTAACTTTCCTGTCTTTCTCGGCACAAACTTAATAATCCCAGTGGCTTCAGTTTTAAATTTAATTGCTCTAGGCCAACTAAGGGTCAACTACTTAATTGGACAGAGAGGGTAGGAACTGCCCAAACTGGCAGAACAACTTAACACATTAATCAAATTATGTTTTATAAAATAATAAATGTCAAGTACATCATATACACACAATGGGTCTATTCAAAGATGCCAAATTACCGTAATTGTATCTGGATTATTATAGAAAACCAGAGTGCCAGGAGGTACCCCATACAGGGAGAGAACATGCCCCCACACAGGCTGGGTTATACACATGCATGGAACAAACTACAAGTAATGCTGAAAATCAGCTCAAAATTTCGACCCATGCAAACATTTAGGCATCTATCCAGATGATTCACTATTTGTATTTTTTTCTGAACATGTACTAATATCTGCAGGAATTTCCCCCTAGATGTAATAGATCACACGTAATGGATCGAGATGGCTTCAAATTTCAGTCTGGTTTTGGTTTGGTGTTGAAAGACCATGTTAAATAATTAAATATTGCTTGATTTTATATTTATTTGCCCTTTTTAACCATATTGTACATAACTAGTTCATAAAAGATATGTATGTTGTACGTTTTTTGTGTACTTTTGGGTTGTTTCCATTCCATTTTTTCTACAAGCAACCTCTAATAGCTTCACATCTCTAAGGAATACATTGGTTCCCCAAACAAATGAAACTAACGAACCAACCATTTATAATTTAATTAGGCTCTGAACAGGACTGAAATGTATTGCGGTATATCGTAATCGTTATACAGTACAGAGCAAAAGTCTTAGGCCACCATTAGATTTGTTGTTTTAGCAATGGAATAATGACCAGGCGTAATATGTTATTGGCAATAAGACCAAAAATGTTCAAATTTAATTTTTCACTTTTTTACCGATCTTCATTTCCAATGTTCCCCTTCTCAAAAACAGGTTTTTCTTGGCTGCTGTCCTTGCAAAAAGATCATTTCTAATCAAACTTATTTGGACTATGGAAGATTCAACTTATCCTGATGAAGCTGCCAGATGCTGCTATTGTTCAAGTAAAAGGGGGCACTAAATACTCACCGCTGTAGCCTATAAAAAATTTCTAAAACTGCATAAACGGTTCTTGTATTATCTGCTTGCATTTCAAATAACAGAAAAATAATAATACAGGGTCATTATACCAGCAACTGTGTATCTAATCTAATAGCGGCCTAAGACTTTTACCATGTACTGTAACTATATATGGCTGAAGGACAGCATATCATGTAACATTAGAAACTGATTACTGTGTGTAAATAAAAGTCTTTTCTAGGACAGTCCAAGTAGAAAGTTGTCAGCACCCTCCTTTATTTACTGCTCCCAATAATTGGGGGACATTTCAAAATGAAATATCCTTTAATTAAATATCCCCTAATATGTGTGTGTGCAGTGCATTAATGCAATAACTTTCCTTGCTTTCGAGGGTGAAAATAAGATTCCATTCACTAATTTATAGAGATATCAGTGAATGCAAGTAAGTTAAAACAAACAGTAAAGCTTGTTAAAATGTCTTTTTATGCATGATTATAAATTTGTGCTTATGCAAATGATCTCAATGCTGACAAAATGGGCTAATTATTTAGATAAATTAGCATTACACTAGATTAGTATGCTCATACTGTATCACATTCTAACACATTAATCCTCAACTATCTAGATTTTTGACATATTTACCATGTAAGTGCTTCTGTTTTTTAAGCACAATTAGCCGGCTTTACCTTTCACGTAGACTTAATAGAATTAAACATCAATGCAAAAAGTTCTTGTAAACAAGCTGGATATGAAGTCAACATTCTCATCATAATGAATAAAGAACTGAAGGGGTTGAATTACTAAACTCTCAGTCAGAAGGTCTTTGGTTAAAATCCCACGTCAGCCACCGTTGGTTGCCTGAGCTTTTATAAAAAAGCACCCTGTCCAATAAATGGCAAACCACAGCCTCCCAGAAACCATTCACTACCAGAACAAGTGGAGTGTCCCGAGCTGCCAATGTTAAGGTTACATGGTGTGTATACAGATCTCTGCTCTGTACCACTGCCTGCGACCTGGATGCCTGGCCAATGCTGGGCTGGACAAAGGTTGTAAAGCTGTTGCAACACCAAGAGATGATCATCAGATGCGTCTCCGTGAGCCCACCCCAGTAAGAAGAATTTTAAAAAAATCGTCCAACAAAAATAACAATTATGAAAAGTTAACAGCACCTTTCTTATCCCATCCCAATTTGTATACATTGTGTGTTTTATTAGACTCTTTTAATAAGTAACACACCACAAGCTGTATTACTTGTACTTGACTAAAGAAACAACACCTTTCCTACTAACAACCCCTGTTTACAGTATTACATGATCATACAAATGTGATCTGGTACAGGCAAATGTCCTAGTCCGGACCATCAGAATTTCACTATTTGTGAGACAATGTAAAGCATTTATTTTTCAAGTGAACCTTGCAATGGTTTCTAAACAGTGATTAATTCAAGAAAGAAAAGACAGGGAATCGAGAGTCAGGTAAAATACTGTAAACTAAGGCATTTCTTTTTAAAATATTTGGTTCATTTTAAAGCAGTTGTCTATGCAATCTGCTTCTTTATTTTCTGCCCTCACACATAAAATATATAAAAATATTGGCCAGTTACTTTGATCATCACACATTATATACTGTACATATCAATATTTGATAGATGGATAGATGGATGGATAGATAGATAGATGGATGTGTGTATGTTATATATATAGCAAGTCAGTGTAACAACTAGAGCTAGAACTGTGTTAAATGGCAAACCATTTTATGCATATATATGGTCTGCAAATCCCACCACATAGCATTTGTATAATAAGACATGAACTATGTATATAAGAGTCAACACACCCTGAAGTCAAATAATACAACAGCAACAGCAGATTTAGGAGCTTTGAATGGCAGTCACGTCACCAGCCTGACACATTTCCTCCACGATCCTTTGCAAACGTTATTAATGTCTTTGCCATGCCCTTGAGGTGGATCACAACGAGCTGTGCAAAGCAACTTCCATTCCATTTTGCACTTTGTTCCCTCTGAGTTTTGTATTTTTCTGCATTTTATGGCTGGTTTTGAAGCACGCTCTCATACACTTACAATTACACTTTATTGAACATTTTGAACCTCGCATAAAAAAAAGCAGGCATAACTCACGCTGCGGAAATGCACCCTGAAGAGACGTGGAGAGTTATCTTGTGGAAGTAGTAAATACGAACCTTAAGGGATCTGGCTTACAAGGTCATGCACTTGGCAGAATCTTAGCCGAGACGTTGGCGTAAATCTACCCATCACACGAGTAAATTATGTCACACTGTATTTTCTGTAGTGCTGCCACGGGAACTTAAATGATACGCTCTTTAACGCACTCGTCACAAGTAATCTTTTTAGCCGCCATTATCCCTGTGCTATCTATCCCTCTCGAAGGTCTGTCACTTAATCAGAGCCCCTCTTTATTTCAGAAGGCAGAGTATTTACAGTCACTTTTCGGATGGCTGCAAATTTATTCCTGCAGTCACATTTGTCAAAACCTTGTTGTAGTTAGAAAAAAATTAGCAGGGTAATGCAATGATAGGTACTATTTACAGTCTGAAGGCTAACATTTGTGCGATAATTGATGGCAGCCTTATGAAGTCCACTCCCCTGGGTGGAAGGCGAGAAATAATTATGCTCTGGTTGACTTACGGATGGGTGGTGAAAAGCCTATATATCTGTCATGTGAAACAAATTCTAAACGCGCAGCATTGCTGTATTAGTGTTAAGCCAAACACGTTCATTACACTCCTGCACGTGTTCCGGTGTGTTTACATGGACCTTAAATATGATTTTTATGTTTGCATGTTTAACAAATTTACTCTTATTAGTTCTGACTGGTTCTAGTATTCTAACTGCTTGAATACTCCCATACCTATACACACGTTTCACAAAAATGCTGATAACACAAGTGAAACACTACCATCTACACAGCTCCCAAGGCCGTTACATATCACTCCCTCCAGACAATACACAACAGTGTGGTTCTAGTTACAAGCACACATTAAAGATCAGACACACTGTAGGAGCAAAACAGTGTATACACATTTAGGAATATAAATGATAATCAAACTGACAACATAAATACACCTACCTCGCTGGCTGCACACAACCAAGAGGGAATGAGTTGACTTGAAAAAAGACTCAGGACCCAGAACAGGCAATGCAATACCATATTTTAAACACTTTAAACTTTATTCTAGTAGGTAGTCCCAGCAGTAAAACGAGAGGAAGCGCATGGAGGTGAAGCTGTACAACTTTCTCCAGGTGGTCTGGACATTTTGCTAGAATATCCCCTGATCGGCCCTTGTTAGAGCTGCACTGTGCATGTCTTCTGGAGGGGAGACCCCAGGGCAGACCCCCTGGGAAGATTCTGGAAGCTGTAATTTGTGGACAGGGAAGTCTGGGCTAACCCTCAGCAGGGAAATTGAATGGATACTGTGACTGAGATTATTACTGTGACAACATATTCAATATAACTGAACTACAGAGAGAAATTCACAAATTGACTCATGCTCACAAATTGACTTATGCTGGCACAGATTTTACCATAAACAAATAAGATAGATAATGAAAGTTAACTAGCATATTATTTTAACTTTAACCTTATACGTTTCTACAGGTAATCTAGTGACTGAATTATCTGTTAGGTAATGTAGGGACAAAATGCACCAGCAGGTCTAAACCTTAAACACTGCATGCTGGTGTCAGTCTTTCAAAACGGAGTTGCTGGTCGCATTTTTATATAGTCTGTAACGTTTTTTGTTAATTTGAAAGCAGCATACTGAATAAGATTTATTTTTAGATCTTGCTATATTTCAAATTATGAATTTTCAGTTTAATACAATTTACTGATTGCTTTTACTTTCATTAAGTCCTTATTTTGTTCTGCTGTTGATTAAATAAGTTAAATTGCAGAATTGCTAAATTGGTTAAAGTTTTATTTGATTTATTTTTATTCTATGTTTCCATTATTTAATTACATTTTATCATATTATAATCCCATATCCGATAACATAACATCAAATCGTCCCCTTTCTGTTCTTTTTACTCTAAGCATTAATATTTTTTATTTTTTGAAAATATATTTTACAAATAGTTTCAAGTTACTAACAGGTCGAGGTCAAACAAATTAATTAGCATGTCAATGAGGATCTCCCGCAATGCTTTCTGAGCATAAAAGCTATTGCAACGTACATTCAAGCACAGTCTTGCTCATTGTTTAACAGAGCAACCAGAGATGCACAAAGTCAAGTGCCTAAAAATGAAAAACTTTTTTTGAACAATTTGAATCAGCGTAACTGTTAAATTTGAATTAGCGTCAATACTACTGAGGGACAGATCCCTAGGAATTATATCATCTACATCCTGTCAGTTCCCCATCATGCACTTTTTAGGAAAGGTGGCTGTCTAGTTCCTGACACGCACAGGCATCATATGAGCTCTACATAAATCTGCACTCAGTGAAATGCGTGAGCATGTGAACTAGAACATTGACTGTGTTCAACCCCAAAATATTAAACTTTAATGAACTTTATGTAAGTAAAGCCTTACAAGCTTAATGGAATCACTTGCCAGCTACACTGAGGAAACGTTGCCTCCTACCACTTCAAAGCGCCGCTGATACGTGTGTGAAGCATCAGACGCGGCTTAAGTGCTGTTCCATGTCCGACAAGCTTTTGGTGTTTTTATTGTAGCTTAATCTGCAGTGGCGTTTCACGAGCACTGTGAGAATTTCGAAACCTCGTACAAACAAGTGTAAACTATTCTGGATCCCTGATGTAGTGCTTCTTACAATTCGTGGTGCAAGTCTGTACATGGGCCTGTCACACCGGATTCGATTCATAAGTTAATTATCCAACCTTTGAGGGAATGTCGATGCATTTTTAGTCTGTGGGGTAACCAGCGCTGGGACGGAAAACTACAGGCAGTTCATTCTATTATGGGAAATGGTCTTATTGATAATACACATGAAACATGTCTTTTGAGTAGACCAGGTGTAGCCTTCTTTTTCACTGAGTGTGTGTTCTGGGAGTAAGTTCAGCTGAAGGACGCATCATATACAAAGGCAGTGTTGGCCTGAGGTTAGGAAGCTGGTGATAGCACATTATGATGGGCTAAACCACAATAGTTTTCTTCGTTACAGGCAATGAAGATGAGGCCTGGTGAAATAAAGGTGATTACTGTAGATAGTGAGCTGCTAAAGTATTTAAAAGCAAAGATGCATTGGTTACGGTCTCCAGAAAACCAGCAGCAGCAACAAGGTCCACGATACAGTGTTAGCTTGGTTCTTGACCACCTTAAACTCATCGAACACGGTTCTTGTGTCTCGGTTCTCATTGTTTGCTTGGTGTTCGGTGCACTTGCTTAAACTTGTATACGTCAAGCAGCACGACTCGTTTCAGCCGAATCCCGATTCATGATTTGCAATTCAGTAGGTAGTGATTCAGAATCACAACACTTTTTAAATATAATTTGTGTTAATTATTTTGGCCAACTATAGTTTAAATGTCAGTATTTTAAACAGTAACTTACTTTTCATTAATTATTATAATCTCTGCTATTATATAGGATGAACTGCTCAACCAAACTCAAACTCCTTGGTTCATAATACATGTAATTTATGGTGGATTTGTCAGATTACCATCATATAACATGGAGCACCTGTACAAAACAACTCCACTAATGCATATAATATTTTACACAGTGTGGATTTTCTGGAGGTCTGAAATGAAGTAATTCAATTGTCATTTTCCTTTTGTGAAATATTTGCTCTGTATTCGGTTTGCAGCACTCAACAAGCCTTCTGGAACAAATTAACGATAAGAACTGTGGTATTACTGTATTGACAAAAATTTAATTTTAATATAATGGTATTAGTATGGATTTAGCTTTAGCTTCTACAACAGCTTTCACTCTTTGGTCAAGGCTTTCCAAGAGATTTGGAACATGACTGTGAGGCTGGGTGATGTTTCATTCAGCTCAGCGGTGTCCAGTGTATGCAAAGTCACCGCTGTGTGCGAGCCAGTGAAGTCTTTCAACCAGTGCTGCTTTGTTGACTTGAGGCACTTAACGTTTGTTGTAGGAAGGCATGCCGGAAAGACGACAATATCACTTGGAGGTGGAAACCTAAAAACGTGTCACATTGAGAGTCACTGAAATGTGAAGTGGGACTAAAACCCAATCTATGTCTTTGTGTTTCATATTATGAACGTGCAAGCAGGGCGTGCAGCTGAAATAACACAGCTCACTAATTTGAAGGGGTGTCTACATACCTTTGGCCATATAATCATCCATCAATGAACAATTCCACACAAAGGAATGTACACTTTCGCATCCAATACAGCAAGTCAAACTTAAACTGAAAAACAGTTTGGAGAAGGTATTAATATCACCTGTAGTTTTCACATTTGAAAGTAATCAAGTATTCTCTGTCCCTGAATTAAATTAATATAGTTATAAAGATTGTCCTTAATAAACCTAATTCAGATTGTGTGCTTGTTTAGGCTTCCCAAGACTGGCCAAATTAGCCTACTGAGTAGGACATTTCCATCTAATCACAGTCCTATTATTATTAAAACGTGACTTTTGTAAGCTCAGTCGTTGCAACAGCAGATTAATAAACTGATAATTGGTTTCAGCATCATTTCTCATTGCAACCTCGTTAGTTAATGAAACACAGTGATATGAAGTTTATTATTTTCTGTACGCAGTCTGACCAATTGGCACCCAGTCGTTCTCTCCTAAGCCTGTAATTGCTTGAAAAAAAGACTTTTTTTCTCACATTGGTGAAATGTGATGAGATTTCATTATGTTTTATCAGTTCCACTTGAATGCACTGAAGTGCTTGTATTGTGTTAGTGTGTGTTGTACTGGTATAAGCGGATCAGCCACAGCAGTGCGACGAAAGTTTTTAAACACCTCAATGTCACTGTTCTCACTCAAACATGCCAAACCACTGTTCAGCAATGATGAATGACTAAAAAACAACAACAGATGTCCCAACAACTACTGCTTCTAAATTTACATGTAAAAGGTTTAGCAATATGGCGTCTAATAAAGTGTACATGTAGTCAACAGTGTTTCAGAACTACAAATGTACTGCTGTGTGTGATCCAATTTTATCAGCAAAATACACATTAACACACCGCATCCACATCAGTGTTACAGCAGTGCAGATTGATCCACAGCCCAATATTATTAGTAAATTATCTGTGAGAATCCTGACCATTAGAGAACAGAGTAAAGGGGATAGCAAAGTATGTATATAAACGGATTAAACGCACACTGTAATTGTGAAAAATACGAGTGGAACTGATCAAATCAATAACAAGAAAGAAAAGTGGCAAAAAGGTACAAGACTCATGGTCTCAGAGGACACCAATTAATGATAATTACTGATTTGGAGAGACAGTCTTGCTTCTTGCCAATTTGTGAAACACCGTTAAAATCCTCACAGGCTGAACAGTGGCAGATTGGCAGTTCTGGGATGTAAACTCTGAAACAATTGTTCAGTACCTTTCCAGCTGTGCCACCACTCCCCTTAGCAGCTGAAGGCTAAGGGTCTTGCTCAATTGCACAAGCTTGACTGAGCTGGGATCTGAACTCAACCTTTTGATTAGTGGACCAGTGTCTGAGCTGCTACTGTTTTATTAATGGCTCAAATAAACAAAATATCATCCCTAGCTCACAAATATTACAGCACTTGAAATGATCAGTGATTTTACCTCTGAGAAAATAATGTAAAATATTTAAGCCTATTATTTAGACAAAAAATACCACTTGTCACGCCTGTTCTCCATTTGTGAGAAAATAGTATTCACATCCATGAACCTCTGCCTGTGAAGTACTATGAAGATGTTACATTTAAAGCCCTTCCATGTCTTTTGCATCCCAAAGGGTTCCCCTAATCAGGCCATTGATTGAATCCATGCAAATTGGTGGACAACACTCAACATTTAAGCCATGTTAATGAGCTGCAAGCAACAGTAAGGCTGCAGTGAATGAGGCTTATAAGGAAACAATCTTATCACTCAGACACTGTCAGGATTACAGGACATACAGGGCCCACGTCGAGTGCTGCTAATAATAAGAAACACCTTTAATTAAGATCCTTTTTTTAACCAGGCAGGTGTGGGAAAAGCAGGAGGTTTACATAAAGGGGAGGGCTCATTCTAAAGAGACTTTATAACGTCTGATCAGCCTGGCATGATGACAAAATTCAACACAAGAGCAAAACTGTAAAGCAAACGGCTAGATCAGAACCTGTTCAAATGAAGCTGTACTTTTCCTTTTGCTCAAGCCTGCCTAACAGCATTGTTTACCTCTTAGATGCGTGACTTTTTGTGCTTCACTTAAATCTAAAATACATTAGCCTGCCACTTTCCCCTTGGCAACAAAAGTAATTAACTTAAGGATACTGGTTCTCTGTCTGCCTAATACATTCCTGGCAAAAAATATGAAATCAGCACATTTTTAGGTCCAAGCTGATTTTTACTCTCTAGTAAATGAAATCAACATTTTATGACTAGGTACAACATTGCGTAAACAGTCTGTCATTATTATACAGAAGGTGTTGTTTTGGGGGGATGATTCCATACTTGGACACATGATCCAATAATTAAAATTATATATATATAAATATATAAATTTGTTATGCTCTGGTAAAGGAAAAAAAAAGAATAGAATCATCAACCAATCAACCAAAAAACAAAACCATACAAAAAATTTATATTCAAGTACTGTAATGAAAGTGGTGTTCAAAATTAAGCTGGTTTCCACTTTCTCGATTGGTGGTTAATAGATCAGCCTTGCATAGCCTTTTTTCAAACTAAACATTTTCAATTGGACTGAAATACAGATTGTTTTCTAGTTGTATTGTTAATCTAAAAAAATTACTTAATTACCAAACCTATTTTTGAGGGGACCAGAATGGTGTCCAAACTTCCCATGTACACCAGCACATTGGGTGTTAAGTTTTTGGTAATTTACCTGGCATGAAATCCCATATAAATGAGTTGAACTTTTCTTCCTTTGTGTGTCTCATTAGAACAGCATCAAACAAAAGTTCTATCATCATCATCTTTGCCAATGCAGAGTTATGATTCATTGCTATCACGTTCATTCACTCACCCACACTCTGTGAATCCTTCCCTTTACAGAACTGTAAATATGTTTTCTTCTATTATAGCCATTAGTGCTGCTTTTCTTTAACTTCTCTATATGTAAAGCCAAACTCATTCAAGCAATTTCTCATTCTGTTACAAACAGAATTATGTTTCCTCCCACCTGTTTGAAGTTTCAATGTACAAAACATACTTAAAGTTTTCCACCTGATGCGTGTACTTTGACTTTAGACACAGCAGAATAAAAATAACCAATATATTTTGCCACACTCTCTCTGTTGGATTTCCTTCTTTAAGGATTTTTTGGTTGTTTTTTTTTACCCGAATCAAAACATGTCCCCAACTCTAGTTAGGGCCATGTTTTTTTTTTTCACTTATCCAAGTCCAACAACCTGTTAATGTCTATAAACACTCAAGTTAAACTGCAGCCTAACTTGCATCTCTCATTTTCTTTATACTTGGACCAAAGTTTAGGCACATCTGACAGGGAACATCCAACATCTTTTGCCACACTCTGTGTTGGATTTCCTCCTTTCCATTGCATAATAATTGACCCTGTTGTTATGGCCATGTTTTCTTTTAATTAGCCAAGTCCAAAAGCTTGTTAAGGTCTGTAAGCACTCATTTTAACTTCAGACTAATTTGTATATTGGCTTTATTCGAATTAAAATAAAGAAATTCAAATTATTTCCATGGAATAATGCAGCAGTGCAATTCAATTTGTTTAAGGTATGCAACACAAGGTCAGAATGTTCAGCTGTTAAAAAAAAATTGATTGGTCTGTGATTGTTGATTGGCCGGATGAACATTCTAAAAGTGTAGCGATTCTACAATTTTTGCAGTAATAATTATCAATACAGTGTCCTTGAAGATGTGGGGCTAAAAAAGTGCACTAGATTGGATCAATAAGTAGGTGGAAGTCTAGCTTGTAGAGGGGAATGGATGGTTTTCTCCACTAACACACTTAAAATGAACTGCATTCACTCCACTATTCTCCGGCGCCAAAACGAAAATGCAAATGCAATTAAGGTGAGCTGTTGCTCTCCATCCGGTACTTAGTTTCTTCTCCCTCCTCTAAACCCTCCAAGACCTCTTGCTAATAACCGAAGCATGCTCCCTATCAAATGCAGAATCACGGATGCTGTGGCCACTCCAAGAGGGATGGGAGGTTTAAAAATTAGGCAAATAAGAGACATCTTATCGGACTAACAATTTGTATTGCACACATTTAGCAATGCCTTTCAGAGAAGAGGTGGCTCACTATTCTTTAAGAGCTGTTCATTTACCTTTCTGGTTTAATAGAAAAATAACATACCTCACAGATTCAAGATTTACAAGTTAATAGATTAAAAGCCAGTGCGAGGACCATGGAGTAGACTCCTTATTTTCCAGGGCTTCAGTGCGTTCGCTTGCAACTATTTTGACACACTTTGATGTTTAGATTCGCCTCCTTCAGCGATCATTCCTAAAAAAAAAAATCAGGTCTCTTCCTAGTGCTGTTTCACCACCAGCTTCACGCCGCTCAAGTCATATTTCAGGGAATCACAAATGCCGTCCAAGAACAGCCCTAGAGGGCAATTCCAACCATAAGCCCCATAGCACATGTCTCAGAGGACATGACATTGTTCAGCTGGACCATGACTTTTCAAAGACACCGATCCTCCATGCAGCACTTGCTGCATGTTTTTGTACCTGCCAGACAGAGCTCTCCTCTGGAGCAATCAGTCATTTTAAAAAGAAATACAAAGTAGTTGTTTCCATTTATAGGGGCTCCAATGGAAAAGGGACGGGTGTCATAACGTAACGGTGGAATCCCATCGCTGTCAGGAGCTACGGAAATGCGCAGCTGACATGCATGCACGCCCAGGTTTAACAGCATGCTTGGGCTAAATGGGTTCATTGTGATTCAGGTCATGGAGCGATGTGACTAGGCTAACAGACAGGGCTTTGTGGAGGCGTTTAAAGGGCAGAATAATAGATTTCATGCAGCCGCGGGATTAATTAGCTCAAAGGGGGAGGCAAATCGGATCCCCTTCGGGAGTGTGCTTAAGAGTTGCATATTCATAAAAGCTTTGATCACCCAGTGGGTGCTTGGTGACTAGAGAAGGTGTAGTTAAGCAAACATGTAGAGTGATGTGCATCGCTGCTCATGCAGAACTGTAAAATGGATAAAAGATGGGTTTGGGGGTGATGCATACAGAACACGTAAAGCAAACGCTCAGAATACCGAATGTGAACCAAACAAGCCGGAGATAAGCAGTGAAACTGGATTCCTACACCATCAGCTTCGAATTTGGAATTTGTGTATGTTAGCGAGTGGAGCATCAGTAACCCCCACTGACTGTGATTGCCCTCTGTTCTTACATCTGTTTAGGGATGTTTACCCAGGGGGTAAGTACGTTAAGGGAAATATTATGCTAGTGTTATTTAACTTGTATTCTGTTTAAATCATAAACATGACCATGACATGGGGTGGGGCAAAAATAGAGCAGAGCTCATGGGATTAGACCCAAAGCCGGAGGCTGAAAAGGAAAAAAAAAAAAAGACCTCAAGGCTGAGAGCCTGCAGCTCTCCAAACGTCCATGAATGTGCTTAACATTGATTAAACAAAGCCAGTCTCAGGTCTTAGACTCACTGAACCTTATTTGTTTATCAAATCATTATAGTGTAACACTTCCCATGCCTGCTTACAAAGAAAAGGCCAAGACAGAAGGAGCAGGTAGAGCCAGGCTGCTACCTGTAGTGGCCTATTGAAAAGAACGCCCAGTTTTTACCAAAGAAAGAACAAAGCCTCCTGTGGGAAACCTAGGTGTCCTGCACCCTTTCGGACATTTCTCTTAACAAGGCATGAAACAGACAGTCATTAAAGCACTGTCAAGTTAGCCAGCCTAATGTTCCTTCCCCCCACAGAGGCCCATGTAAGGAGAGAATAAGAGGGATAATTTGTACATAAACATGACCTTGTGTTTAGAATCTCTAAAGCTTGTATAAATTTGCTTGAAAAGTCATAATTAGTTAAAGTTGTCTCTTTTTACTTTGTCTCTTGTTACTGTGTATAAAGCCAGACAAAAGCAAACCACACGGCATTTCTAGAAGAAGGGAACAAGTTCTTGTTCGGTAAGCTTTACAAATGTTTAAGTTAGGGTTAAAGTCAAGGTTAGCAAGGTTAAATGAAATGGGCAATTTCACAATTAGCTTCATAATAACTCGCCCTATATACACCCTGGTTTTTCGAATGGCAATATCTGAATATTCTGAAATAAAGAACAATAACAATCACAGCCATTTTAAAATCTTGTGTCCGAATAAATAACAGACAAAGTCCCATGACACGGGTTTTATCAAATTCAAACAAGATCAGGTTTGTATATGCAGTGCACCATGGCCAAGAAGACAGTTTGCTGATATTGAGAGTCCTGATACTATGATTTAAATTAATAATTGTAATAGCTGTAAAAGATTAAGTTAGAGATGGTCAGCATTCGGTTTAATGCTTTTACCCATTTCTGTACTTCAACGGCATTGGCTTCACTCGTTTAAATTTGATCAGGCCCATATGCAAAGCTCAAAGACAAGGCAAGTGCGTTTAACAGTTTTAAAAGTTCTAATGAATTAAGCCTGAGTTAAGGCAGAATTAGCACCCTTACCTCCATCTAATGACTTTGTGTATTTAAAAATCTAAACTTTCACTGACACAACAACCCTAATAGTTCTCTCCTAACCCTAATATACCTCTACAGCTTTAGACAAGGGAGCAATAAGATGTTACTTTTCTTCCAAAATCCAACTACAACTACAAGACCTGAATTTGTATAAGGCTTATATAGGTAAAAATATTTATGTACAAATTTGGACTTCACTTGTGTGAAAAGTTAAAGTTCGGCAAGGCTGTTCATATAAAAGAAATCGCCCCTGAGATCTGGCTCTGTACCGATGTCCATTTTTAACAGCAAAACCAGTGAGACTACCAAGGTGTAATCTATAAAGGCATCCCTTAGAGAGAGCAAAGGAACCGTACAAAAAGTTACACAAGTTAGCTTCGTTGTCTGGATGTTTTCCATTAGATAACGATCTGGCTACTTTTAAAAGATTGATGCGACATCATAGAGGTAACAAGATGGAGATCTTGATTTAACCTGAGACAGAATAACAAACAAAAAGAATAAGCCAGAAATAGAGGGAGCAAACGGGGATTCAGCATGGTCTATCAGTACAGGACACGCAAATAGATCGAAGCCAGCAATGCATGAAGCAGAAGGCGGAGGAGGTGCGCCGAAGAAGGGATTTCCGCTAAAACTAATCAATCAGGGCTTGATAATGGCTCCCACGCAGGAGTGTTGACACAGGGTCAGCTCTACCCCCTGACCCGCACCTTCGAGGCAGCGGCGGTAGAAAAGCGACAGATAACAGAATCCAGGGCTAATTGTCTGGTCAGTGTCAGCTTTTCAATGCCTCGGCCACTTTCACTAATTCTCCCTCTCCCACTCTGTCTTTTCATTCTTTCTTTTCACCCTTCACCCGCTACTCGCTCCCTCCTCAGTCCACTTTTGTTAGCCTCGCTCTCTGTCTCGTTGCAAAGCAGAGCGCGGATAACATTTCTCGGATGGCATCTCCCTGTATCCCTTCCTCACTTGCTTTATGGGAAGCTGAGCTCAGTTGGGACGGCTGACAGGCTGTTACCAAGCAAGCCTCGGTGAAGTGGTCCATCATGCAAAGCTGCTGTCCCTGTCGGATTAAATCTAACAGATCAAAGCTCTATCCTCTGCTGCGCATCCACCTTCATCTCCAGGATGTTCCAACCGACGTACACTTCAAGAACGAAAGACGAGCAAAAAAAAGTGCAAGGTACTCACTTAGATGCTTACTCCTTCTCCTGTCTCTCCGTCTCGTCCACAGTGTCTCCAGTCCCCTTTCTAAACCAGATGTGTCTGCGCGGCAGTCCAAGAAGCTTTAGCGCACCAACTTGCTGTGCTGTAGGCACGGCGTGCCGCACGCGTCTGTCTGTGGCTGAGTGAGTAAGTGTGTGTGTGCGCGTGTGTGTCTTAACAGGCGGCTCACACTGCTCTGGCTGTAGGGGAGCTAAAGCACTTTTAAACTCGCTCAGCCTCCCCATGTGACCAGCTCCCAGCAGCCAATCTCGAATACATTAATGGTGCTTCTTCCAGCCACATTGCACCCCCTAGCCACTGTTTGAGGAAGTGTATGCTGTGAGAAAACCACACAGCCACATACACACACAAACACAAACACACTATAAACAAAGTGCTTCCCAACAAATTAAATGTCCGGAGAGTCAAGTTGATTTCTTCCAGCAAGGTGGCTCCTTATAGCTTATGACTAGAATCATTTCTAAATCTTAACCAGGGCTTTTATATATTAGTGCACACACACAAAACTGTGTAATAATAATACGTTACACTTATATAGCGAATTTCACAGAACCCAAAGTCACTTTACAAGACATAGACAAAGAAAACATTACACACTATCAGAAGTATAAGAAGAGGAAAAGTAAAGTGAGTACAGATGAGTATTTAGTTTTAAATTCAGAGAGAGAAGTAGTGGAGCGAAGAAAGAAAAGAGAGTTCCATACCAAAGAGACGGCAACATTAAACGAGCGATCCCCCCCCCCCCCCGTAGTGAAAAATTTTAATAGTTAAGTGTAAATTAAAGTATTTGCTTGTCAAAGCAATGTGGGGTTTGAATAGTAGCCAACCTTGGCAGTCATATCATTTTGTCTTCCTTCAAATTATACTGAATACAATCCAAACAACTAGGCTTGTTTTGAATTTGTACATTTAAATAACTTTTTTGAGCAATTCATATATCAGATCACTTGTAAGCCTTAGTCAAAGGTTTTACAAACCTGAAGCAGGAACTTTAACTGTGCCAGAGCCAGGCGTGTTGCAAGATGCCATAAATCACGGTTATATTCTTGTGTTTTTTATAAAATTTAAAAAAGTTTTATATTATATTATATTATATAAACTTCTTAAAATAGTTTAAGAAGGACTTATGTTATTTTTGTCAATGGCACAATGACCATATATAAACACCTTGTTAATGATTGGACCCAAAAACTTGCCAATATAAGCTTTTTCCCCTTAATTCTTTAATACTTAATATATGTCCTGTATTTTCTGCTACTAGTGTGTGTTAAATTGAATAAACTTCCAAAAATCACAATGATATGTACATTATAAATAAAAAGAGAAATGGGATGGGATTAACCGTACAGTCGCAGCCGATTCTCGGTCACTTGATGGATCATCGATCTCCACACATTTCTGTTCTTCATCGATGTGATCCATAATGTATTTCAGCTGGATAGTGAAGTAGTTTGCCATTGCTTTCTCCACCCCTCCCCATTTATCCGGGCTTGGGACCGGCGTGCAGCTGTTTCCTGTTACACGGCTGGAGTGTTTGGCATACACAAGTCGCCAATTAACCTAACACGCATGTCTTTGGACTGTGGGAGAAAAACTGAGTACCCAGAGTAAACCCACGCAGACACGGGGAGGATATGCAGACTCCACACAGAAAGGACCCAGGCTGCTTCACACTGGGATTGAACCCGGGACCTTCTTGTTGTGAGGCAAGTGGTGCTACCCACCAAACCACCGTGCTGCCCCAGAAAAGAAATAATATATGTTAATTATACCATTGCTAAAACAACGATCTAAATACTTTTGCACAGTACTGTACATTTATGGTCTGGGTTCATTTTCGATTTAGCTACTGTCTAAGTGCTCCATTTTAGTTCTTTAACAATTTCCATTCTCTACGACCACCATTCTCTGTTTAGAACTGTAAGCGTGAGTGCCATTTCAATAAAATGAGCAAATGGCATTTTCCAGGCTGTCTGATTATCTGGGCTGTCATGTTCTTGTTCAAAGTGGGATCTACCATGAGAGCTGAAGCATCTTAGCTAGGTCGATTCAGTTCTCATGGAAAAAGCAAAGAGGCAGCAGACCAGCCAGAATAGAGCCAATGATGACTCTTCATGGGGATTTGGGTACCAAACATTATGCTTTCCCAGTCCTGCCAGATAGAGCCAGTCAGCCAGCCTCGCCATCGGAGGAGGTAATTCTGCAGCCGACAATATCCAGCCAGCATCAAAGGCAACAAGCAGCCGGCAACAATCATCAGCAAGCAAGCTGGCATCATGAGCAGAGGGCAGCCAGTGCTGGAGCCTGGGCTGACGTGCCTCCTACTTTGAATACAACAGTGAGAGTCCCTGGGCACCCTTTGAGGCACAGTTGTAGATGGTTGCCTGAACCTGCAGATGGGCAGTGAATACGACGGCAGTACAGCTCAGCCTGGCAACGGATGGCAAGGTACTACGGATCCTTGGTGATGTTCCAGCGCCTTCCAAGCTGCTCATCGAACAGTATTTTGGCCAAATTTTAGCATTAACCATTAAGCAACGTGTGCGGTTCTGAGTACAGCAAAAGAGTGGGAGTTCTATCAGCCGAGCTGTGCATCTTGAAAGGGCAGGCCTACCCACAGTTTTAAGAGGCTGCTTAGCACGGCTTCACAGCAAAGAAGTACAGTACAGCGGCACAACTGAAAAGCAGAGCAGGCCAAGATCATCCTCTGTTGCCATGACCCAGCCTGCCAACGGTTCCTGTGCTGTACAGACATTAAAGAAGATAAAGCAACAGTGCTGTGTGCCAAAGTAGAACACACTGTGATGCCCAAGATTATGTACTGGTACTGTGGAAAGCAGAACAAAATTGGCATGACAGGGGAGTCAGCCAACAAGTGCTGGCCAGCCTCCACATAATCGGCCATCAACATGAAACGCAAGGGCAGCCACATGGTTTGACAATATGGATTATGGTTGACCTGCTCAGTTGGATGTACTTGTGTCAAGTCGCTAGTAAATTCAGGATCAATCAGTGTGTAAATGAGACAAACTTTGGAATTTACTGCAAGTGTTCTGTTTGCTACTAGTGAGGACTGCACACAAACACCTTTGTACCCCACATCAGCATGGCCACATTAGTGTCTAGCCATCTTCATCCATACTACAGGCCAAACTTCAGGTGCCGGGTAAAGAGTTCAATTAGACAGCAGCAATGACTGAAGGTGAAAATGGTGTTTACGATTAGTGAGGACCTTTGGCAGTCTCAGGTGCTGCCGCATGGATAACAAAATGCTCAACATCTCTGAACGACATATTGAGAGGGTCATGGCTGATCTCCGACAAGACTTCTGTATAGCCAATGATTTCTAAGTTCATGGACCCAGCCTAAGTGGAAACTGTCTAGCAGAGACTCCTGGGGCTGGTATTTACCATCGCCTCATCAGGGGTTTCAGGGATATCAGAGTACCTTCCACCACCTCACCTCAAGTCGGCCAGCCAGACAGAGGACATCTTTCAATGACTCAAAAATGCACTCTTTACTCATCTTTTCTAGTGCTTCCACAAATGTGATGGCACTTCTGTTGTGGACACTGATAGAAATGTTTCATTTTCTTCTAAAGATTTAAAATGGGTTATTGACTACACAGCACAAACTAGACTCAACCACATGCACACTGACCATGCTTACCTTACCTGGATCATGAGTTTTAAGGTGTCAGAATGACAGACTGTGTGCTGGATTGCTGTGCTACAAGATTTCTAGTTTGCCATCCAGCCGTTAATGCCAGATAGCATTTTCTCTTGCAGAAAGTCTTAGAATTAGTTCGTTTGGCAACACTAAGGAGCTGGTGACTGAAAAAAAATCATAATTAGCTACACAAAGGTGTTTTGGATCTTACTGAGACACTGAGTAAACAACAGTTGCTTGCAAAATGCACAAAGACAAGATTGATGTCTGGTGAAAACCACCTGTTTAATGTAGTGCTAAAATTCTGCACATGCCAATAAATTGTATTATATTTTATACAAATGTTTTTGTGACCCTAGTCAAAACACATTACTGCACAACACGAGTTGTGTTTATTATTTATTTCTATGCCTGACCTGTGAGACCAGGTGTCAGCCACAGTCTTAGTACTTGTGGTGGGCAATGAGAGGGGCAGGACATTATAGAGGTTTTACTCCGTGACTGCGGACCATTCTACAGAGTTGTGTCCAAAACGATCCTCCAATGACCGTTTCCCACATTCTACATTCCACATCAAGTGCAATCAGCTTATGGGGGACATAATTGGTAAAGACTGTAACATATTTCGAACTCCCTCTCTGTATATAAACATTAACACGCTCCAATACATAGAACACTTGATAAGTGCTGTCACATGCTGTTTTTAGTAAATGTAAATAAAAGCAAAATTTACCTTTTGTATTTATCTAATCTGGTAATAGCAACACCTTGGCAGTCCTCACAATGAAATATTGTAGTCTAGAAAACAAGATAAGACATTTTGATAAAAAACATTTGTTATATATGTTACGAGATTTGGTGGTTTTTATTAGGACCCAGGTATGCAGAATAAGCATATCCCACGACATATAATAAAAATGGGGAAATAATATAGAACAACTGACAAGGGATGAGGAGCGGAGTGTAAGGCTCCTAACACAAAAAACCAAAAGGATAAAGGGGCACGCCAAGGTTGCTTCCCGAGTGGGAGCAACGCGCGAACTGGTCACGAGAGGGCGCCAAAGCGCCAGTCGGGGCAAACGTGCAGAAAGCACGGTTTTGGGACGTCTCTTAAATGGCGAGGCACGCAGGTAGTCCAAACGACAGGGAGCGAGCGTGAGTGGGGGTGGGGGGATTAAGAAATCACAGAAGTGGCCGAAGCGCAAAAAGGCGAGCATATAAGCTCATGGCATGCTTGTAGCGCGAGTGTGAATAACACACAAAAGGCGCCGAAGCGCCAGAACACGAAAATAAACTCTCGCGAATAGATCGCGCGAACCGAACAGAGATGGAATCCCGATGGAATGAAGATGACCTGGCCCCGAACAGTGCTAAAACCACATCTTTATAGGACATGAAGCAGCTGTTTGGGATCAGGACATAATTACGATATTGGATATATAGGCCGCCTCACCGATAACTCTGTAATGGCGACCGGCAAAGACGGCCGAACGCGCCGGGGGAAGGTAGGAACCCTAACAATATAATTATTAAAAAGTATGAATTAAAATATAATAACTATTTAACTACATTAGCTCTCATATATATATATATATATATAGCTTGTATAACAGTGTAAATTTGTAAAAAAAAAATAATAATAATAATATTTAATATACCTCAACACAGCCATTATTAGTGTAAACTGCTGCCAAAAAACTGAGTACACCCCCAAATGAAAACTGCCAAATTGTGCCAAATTCCTGGGGGGGAAATAAGTGTCAATTCAGGAGCTATTTTCTTCCTCAAAAACTTCCCTCACTTAACATAAATGATGTGAATCTTTTATCAAAAATGTATTGCCTTTTGTAATTGACTTAACACAGCACATTGTGCACCACTCTTCCCTTTACACACCTGACTGAAAAGTATCATGAAAGTCTGTCTGACAGAAATCCCCAGCACACCTAACAGAGCTTTCAAACCGTCCACTTTACTCTGCCCATCACAACATCAATTATGTCATTCCTCTTACTGCTACCCCTTTCTTGTTCTTCCACGTCTTTCAGCAGAGGAAGAGGCTGAGCCTCTAAATGATACCCAGTCCTCTCTCTTCAGTCAGACTCTGCTCTTCCCAAGCAAATGGAGCGACTAAAACAAAGGCAGAAATCAAGCCCACATAAACGCACATGGCATGCGTTTACAAATTAATACACAAGACTCAGCAGGAGCACGAATTAAAGATAAGCAGCCATCCACAGACAGGGTCCAAACAGCGACCCTTTAACTGTATAGTCAGTATAATCCCACCCAAACTTATACCTGTTTTACCTTAGGAAGAAATAACATTATACAAATATTTCTCAAATTTCAAAAGCTATCATAAAAATGATCCTGTGAATCTTTTCAACATGAATTAGAAGTATATCGCTGTGTTACATCATTATAAAACAGCATACCTTGTCTGATACAAAGCATGAAATAATGCTCACCACAAGCTGTACCGATATCACTTTTTCAGCTCCAATACCACAACTGTATCTGTCAATACCAGTTCAATACTATGACTTTAATATTAAACAAGGAATAACAAAACATAAAAACTATACACACACACTAGCGCACACAGGGGGAGTCAAAAGACAAAGAACACTCTTTTATTTCAGAAACAAAAAAAAATAACATTAAAGAAGACTTGTCTCAGAAATTCATTGCCGCAATCAGATTTCTTTTATCAACGCAAACTTTTATTGTTCGTCACAGGTAACTGAAGATGGAATTTACAATTATTTTGTCTGGGAAACGCAGCTCCCGTATCATGGCAACAAACTTCAACAACCGGCACCCAGAAAGACCAACAATTTCACACAGAATTGTTGCATCCCTCATAAAAAACTCGGACTGCTACCGACAAAGAAACCTGTGTGTGTGTGTGTGTGTGTGTGTGTGTGTATAGTGGTTGGAATGTCAGTAGTGTCATGAAGAGCGTCATGCAACCTTATTCTCTTAGTTTCTTTTAAAAATAATAATATAACATGAATTAATAATGTAACATAGTTTGATAGCCTTATTTAAACAAACTAATAATTATATAATTACGAGCTTTAATAAGTTCAGGTTTATGCAGCCTACTGCATATAAAACAGTGGTTCTGAGGTCCAGTGTTAAAAGTAAAAATGTTGCACAAATAAAGCTATTTTGTTTACAGATCTCTGTGGTGGCTTAGTGTTTTAAAGTTCTATCTGAAATGACTTATACAGTTTGGTAGAAGTACTTGCTGATGAAGGAGCTGATGTAAGGGGACTGATGCACGATGCGACGTCTGGTGCACTATGACCAGTTTTGTAGGTAGGGTTTTAAAGTTTTTTCTACCTGCTTTTTTTAGTTCCATCTCCTACATCGTAGCATTGAATGGCTATCCAGGTTAAAACTCCCATGTGAATAGTTTTGGCATCTGCCCTGACAGTCATTTCCCATCAGTGTTGTGCATCT
>JAUZSU010149337.1:0-14750 GCA_034780255.1 Parotocinclus maculicauda
TAGAGCAGTTAGGGACTCCACTGAAAGTGAGTGTCACTGATATGATCGATGAACCCGAGCGCTGCGGAATAACTTGGTGTTTAGTACATAGTATATCGAGAATGTAAATGCATCCCGAAGAAGAAAATGAACTTACTTTGTGCCTCTTGGGTACTTGCTTAAAGTAAAGATACAGCAGAATTTTAGCTGGAAAAGGACAAAGGTTTTGAGATTTGAAGTTGTGCTTTCTAAAACAAAGATCAATACGTTGGATTTTCGTACCTGATGACAGCAGACCCCATCCATTTAACCTTGAACCAAGTTATTCAGTATTAGCTTTTGATGAACCCAAGGACAGACTTGCACTGTGCCCGATTGCCTTGTACTGTGCCAGAGCATGATTGTTTTCCCTCCCCACTCCACCAAAAAAAATGAATAATTTATGGATGAATGGCTTACGTATCTGCAAACTCAGTTCTCGTTAAAGACAGCTCAACAACAAACTTATGTCACCATCAGTACAGTAACCACCATACAGAATGTAAAGAGTATACCAGTTTTCTATGACAGGTGTAACCCTGCCACGGTACCAGCACCAAAACACACTCGGCAAAACTTAATGGAATTAATCTCTATGATAAAGTGCAGTATGACAAGAAAAGCTATAAGTAACAAATAAGTTACAAATGCTGTCACCAGTTACATTCACCAGCAAATTCAGGAGGTTGAGAGATGGCTTCCGAAAACATTTTAATACTTTTGACCCGAGCTATACATTGCCAAAATATAATCTAAGTATTGTTATCAACAAAGTCCCAATCTGTCCCAGTACAAGGCAAACGACAATCATGCTCTGGCATGGTACAAGGCAACCAGGCAGCCAGGTTCTTCAAACGTTAAAGCAGAAGAACATGCCTCAAGATTAAATGAATGGGGTCTGCAGTCAAGAGAAACCTGAAATAGATTTTTGTTTTCAGCGTCATATTGTTTCAGGAAGCAAAACTTAAGCGTTAAAGCACCGTCCTTGGGAAGTGGTAAGAGGAAAAAATAGAGCAGTTATGTTTCTAGAGGTATAGAAGTTCCCGATATCTCCAAACAAGAACTAAGACAAGAACAAGAATGCAACAAGGCAGCAACAGTCGGCTTCTTTTGTCAAGTAGAACATAAATAAGTAAAAACAGATGAAACCTTTTTGGTTGAAAACAGTGATGACTCAACGAATGGAACAAGCAACCATTTGATCAAATATATTGCTTCTCTTGGCAAGTCTCTTGCAGACTCCATACAAAGTGTGAGCTGGAGGTCTGAAATATAAATCATTTACATTCAAGTATGAGCTGTTTCTTGTGTACTTCAAAAAGGATTTAAAATATTCAGAGCTGCATTTCTCGGAGTGCGAGTTTAGAGACAAGGGAAGAAAAGTAAAGCCACCTCAGCTTTCATTTGTAGCTCGTAAGCTTCTAAAAAGTGGTAGTTCTTCCTTTTCTCTTCTTTCTGCTCTCACTTTTATTGTCACCAGGGGAACAAAGTGGATGTGATTGATTCAACGTCTCTGATATCAGTCTGTGCATCTGCACCGCACGTTTTTCAATTTAAAGCTCAGAGACACATGGGCCACACTAGGCCAGTCTATATTCAATTTCTGCTACTGTGTTATTTAATTCTTCCTTTTTTTCTTTTTCTTTTTCTTTCTTTTTTTTTTTTACTGACGGATGCTCGCTTAACCTCAGTGGAAATAAAAACTCCACCGAGCAAAATTCACAGAAGTGTGTGGGTGGATGAGTAACAGGGCTGACAGGACAATCACTGGTCAATCAGGTGAGCGGGATCTGCTCTAGAACTAATCCCACATACAATGGGTTGAGCCTTCTGTCTACTAAATTCTGCATTCTGGCTGGGATACGTGGCTGATTTGCTCATAAAAAATGGTGGGGTTTTTTGTTTTTTTGTTGCGTTCTCGGCACAAAAGACTGAGTTCTTTAGCTCTGAGAGATCTCCAGTGGTGGCAACATGAATGATCAGCCCCATATTTGTAAGTGATGTGGCTAATATGGGTGTTATGAAAGACTCACAATTTGATCGACGAGTTCATGACCAGATTTTTTATTGATTTTGCATCCTATTTTGATATTCCTTTTTTAAGTGTAAACAATGCAAAACAATACCCATTTTCTTGTACATGTTCTTGTTTTAAGACAAAAATGTAATCCCCTGAAATTAAAACACTATTGATAACAAAATTGTCATATTAATATAATTAAGTGCTATCTTAAAATTTCTTAAATAACCCAGCCCTTAAACATCGTCTCAAATCTCCCCAGTTTCTGTTGTAGAACAGAAGACATGCCGTATAAGAACACCCTCTGGTGTTCAAAAATGCAAGTGCAATAGACGTGATAACCAGAACGCACAGTGTTTGTTGATAAGGAAAGTATAAACTAGGGGTGTAACGTCGTTTCAGATACGATACTGAGTTGACATATGACTGTCTTAGGATTTTATTTTATTTCTGAAGGCTACACAACGCACGCTTTAGAATTTGAATATTTTTAAAACAAAAAAAATAGCACCCTGCAATTTGTAACTGACTTGAAACAGAGGTTAAATAAAATGTTCTATTGTAGCTTCACCATATGTTATATAACTGGGAGAAAACTTGGATATTAAATCAGGCAGTCAGGTTGCTGATCTCTCTCCCTGCTCTGCCCCCCTTCTTCCTCTTACCCCCGTAACACTCAAACTCTGGACCACACATCCACATGACTCCCAACTCAATATTGGACTCTGAATCAGTACGGACTGGTCTGCAACCATCATTCTACAAGTCCATGTGCTCATTCTATTTGCACTACTGCTATATTTTGCACTGCACATGTCACTTTAATCTCAATTTTTTATCTTTATATATATATCCATTTTTTTAGTTACTTAGTGTGTACATACCAAGATATATATACTCTATTGCATATGCCACTTTACTTCTGATGTCAATATCAGTAAATATACATACACAGACCTAATACTCATACAGTATTATCTCACTGCTACCATAATAATAATTTTTATACTTATTATTTATTTATGTTTACATCATGTTAATGTTTAATGTTGCACCATGGGTCTAAGAGAAACATAATTTCAAGCCTGTATATGTACTGAACATACTGCAGATTTGACAATTAAGTTGACTTTGACTTGACTTTTTGAGTATCAGTTCATTAGGCTCCCTTATGGCCACTAATTCAAATCATCATCTATCCATAAGCATTCTTTTGTTTAATTTACCTGGTTCTCTCGTGTAAAGCTTATCTGCCGAAGCTGTATTTCAGTATTTCCTTTTCACTCACCACATCACTTAAGAGGGTTATTTATTGAATCCAATCTGACAGTGTCATTAATCCATGCATAAAGTGTCATGAATGCGTTGTTTGCATCGACTTTTAGGTCTTAACATTTTGACTTCTGCAACAGTGCGGCTTTTATATAACTACCACAGTTAAACTACATGCTGCCACTCCACAAGGCCACCAAACACATTCTTTCTTGCCGATCTCTGAAACAAGAACTTTCAACTCTCCAAAACAAGAACTTCCATTCTCCAAATTTCCTCTTGTTCTTCCATCTTTTTTCCTCCATGGTCTCCACTATTCCACTGAGCACTAAATGTATGCTCTATTCAAGTACTCATTAGGTCATTTGCATGAATCATATATGGATAAGCGTGGGTGGTAAGAAGGAGGAACATTCCAACAGCTTGTTCAGCTGCTCGCATTTTGACGCAGGTTCTGATTGATAAAGAACACACGCCGTTTCCCAGGATTGTGGTGGCCTAGTGGATTAGATACTGGACTATGGCCCAGAAGGTTCAAATCCCACCTCTACACCCACAATTGCTTGGATTGTAAGACTTTATTTATTGTAAGTCGCTCCGGATAAGGGCATCTGCTAAATGATGTAAATGTCCTGCTTTTCGGCGTATGCACACTTACACTCCAGAGTCGGAACAAAGTTTTATAAATGGTTCCCCAGGACGGTGAGGATGTGGACAAAAAGATGAAGATGGCAAGTCGAACAGAGACAGTTATGTTATGTTTTGCCATTCACATGAGAAGAACACTGAGGAACTTGTCACTGTATTGCAAACTACATACATTTCAACTCACCAGTCAGACAGACATCCATCACTTCCTTTCATTTTTAACCCCTATTGTCACCTCTACTTCCAATTATCCCTTCTCTATGGTGCACTATGTCTGTCTCTGCTGACTAGGTGAGGAGAGAGCTGGAAAACTCGACATAGGTAAAGCTGTTGGGACAGATGGGAGCAGTCGTAGAGTACTACAATCCTGCACCAGTCAGCTCTGTGGGGTGGAACAGCAACTGTTCTCACTACTGATAAAGCTACATAAAGTACTTCAGCCCTGAAACACTTCATAGTTTTAATCCACAATTACATATTTGTGTGTAGCAAAACTAAATATGTGAACCATTGCTTTGCGTGTCTGGTGTGAACTTCTTAGTTATAAATTATGGTTAGAACATTAACTTTAGTCTAATTTCCTTTGTCAGTAAAAGGACCTGTGTGGTTAGGGTCATTGTTCTGCAGCATGACCCACTTTCTCCTGAGATTCAGTTCACAGACAGATGTCCTTACATTTTTCTTTGGAAGTCACTGATGCAGTTCATAATTAATTATTCCATCAGTTATGACAAGTCACCCTGGCCCAGACTCATCAAAACATCTTACTTTCTCTAGACAAAAGGCTTCTTATTTAATTGTGATTGTGGCAGTGCAGCAGTTACGGTATGTGACTTATGAACCAGGATTTAAATCCCATCCCTGCCAAAGCTGCCACTGTTTGGTTCTCTTCCTTGCAGACACATCATCATGTACTTATCTTTTATTCACTTGGCTTTCTGTTTACTACCTCATCACTGCTCATATGTTTATTTAACTATCAAGGAACGACTCAATGCAGAAAACGTACGACATATAATATCACTGTTCACTGTGTAAACAAAGGCAAAGGTTCAGACCTGACATTTATTGACTTTAGACTTAGCAATCAGTGAATTCAGAGAATGAAACCTCAGAGGAAAAAAAATTACTGTGGAGTTTCATAGTAAAACTGTAAATTGCTTGACAATTTGAATGTAAATTTTCAGTTTGACCATAAAGTTCACCGTTCTACTATGCATTTTTGATAGTAATTTGGGCACTTTACGGTTCTACTGTCAAATTTCACATTACGTTTTTTCCTGGGCTGGTATACTAATAGTGAGACAGGTGATGACCACAGGGATAACAAGCGATGATGATGCCAAACTTTGTGCTAATTTAAACATACAATGGTCACAGGACAAAACCATACACTGCTATAACAACAGATGTCATTAACAAGACTAGAAACAGAAATTAGAACCAGGACTGTGGTGGCCTAGTGGTTACGCTACTGAACTATGGACCAGAAGGTCCAGGCTTCAAATCCCACCTCTGACACAGTTGGGTCCCTGAGCAAGGCAATTAACCCACAACTGCTTAGATTGTAAGACTGTATTAATGGTAAGTCGCTCTGGATAAGGGAAGCTAATACAAAACAGACTAAGCTCACAAAACCAGACAGTCCTAAGACAACTAAATGTCACCAAAAGCGCTACTACAAAAATTGCTAATGCTAGACACAGTGCTAATACAAAGAGACAATGGTAATTGACAATACGAGCACAAGGCTACAGCTGACAAACAATGCAAACACAATTATGCTAATGCAGGCTAGACACAGAACACATGGAAACAGATAATACAGAAACCACTAACCACATGAAGAAATAGTGTGAGAAGGCCAGAGGAATAAATGCACAGGAAAGAGGGAAGTATATGCTAAGCACAGCCAGTAAAGGAATGTATAGAAACGTGTTTTTATTTTAAAGTGTTTATATATAGTATACGCCTGCGAGGTACTTCCTACTAGCACCATTGTGCATCGCACTTTACGTTTCATTGTACCATTGTGCAATGACGATAAAGACATTGCTCTGTTCTGTGTTGCTCTCGTTATTGTGTGATTTGTGAAATATGAACAATAAATCTTCTAAATAACCTTGCAAAATGACTCAGTGGCTGTTGTCTTTTTCACATATGGTGAATCATACACACATTTCTTGAATGACATGCTGGCTAAATGACTAACTACTAAGGAAACCCCCCCAAACATTGTTTTACATGCACCACTGGCAAAAGCGCTCACTCACTACGCACTGCTTGCATTTATCCGTAGAAAAATGACACTCAATTTTGGTGTGACTTTACACATGCACAGTCACTCCTCTGTATTTGCGGGTCACGCGTGGGCAGATTCCAGTAAGCTCTAGAAAACAAAATTTGAATTTGCCACACAGCAAGCATTACGTCGAATCCACATAAATAGAGCGATGTTTACGCAATACTGTAGGCAATTTCACAGTTCCTCAGGCTCTCCACATTTACATTGTATTAGGTTAAGTTATCTAGGCACAAATTAAAGTATAAAGGGGAATGTGCATAGGTTATATGCAATTATAGTTATATAACAGTCTAAGTTTTGATAACACAACATATTTATCAAACCAATTCAATTTCAATTTCAATTCAATTCAATTCAATTCAGTGTTATTTGTATAGCGCTTTTTACAATAGACATTGTCACAAAGCAGCTGTACATTGATATATAAACAAGTGTAACAATTAAATTATATTAGTCCCTTTTTGTCCCCAAAACAGTAGCACTGACACTTTGTCATGTAACGACAAGCTTTGTGCGGACAAAAATATGACTTGTACTGATAACGGAATAACACCAATAAATAACTCAATTAAATTGCTTAATTCTTAATTAATTTCATTGTTAGTTTTAAAAACGTATTTTGGCAAAATATTTTTTAAAAGAACAAAAAAACCCCACATTTTAATTGGGGTGTATACATACAATCTGTACTCCTGTATATGTCACAGTACAGTGTTTTGTGATTTATTATGATGACTCAGATTGTACACTGTAACTTGTATTTCAGATGTTTCAATATGCAAGGTAACACAATGTATCATGACATAATCGGATCTTGACTCATTTATCATGGCGTGTATGTTATTAAAGTTCTTTCCAATAGCCACACCCAATGAAATTCAGGGCTTCTTTGATTTATTTTTCTTTATTTTGTTGTAAAAACACAACTATTGCATAAAGACAATAAAACACAAGAGGTAGTGTGTTATTGCGAACAACATCATGACTGTGGCTATCAACGGCACCAGCCGCAATAACACACTCCCTCTTGTGTTCTATTGGTTAAATATTAAAACCATTTTGTATGAGGGACTTGAACATCTGCATATTTGGCTGTCCACAGAAAGTCCTGGAACCATTCTCAGCAGAGGTTCCACCTGTACACATTGCATTCAATGGACCATTAGTTAAACGGCTCACTCTGTTTTAGTGTGTCTGTCAATTATTGTACATAGTGTACAGCACAGTACGTTTTGTGTCATTATTAAAATTACTCTTGCCATGTGGTTTTGCATGAATCACTTTTCTGTGTAAAACATACATACATGCAATATGGCTTCCTACACATCGTTTTACATCCTTTGAAATGACTCATGACGTGCCTGCAAAATAACTCGCTTGATTTGGAACAAATGACTCTTTTGCTTTCACTCACATGCACACACAAACACAAACTGGATTCAACAAATCACTTTTAAATGACTCACATCATTATTCTGTGTGGTACATAGACATAGATGGTTTAAATTAGTAACCATTTGATTTTTGTGCAAAATGTGACACACACACACACACACACACCCACACACACACCCCCACATATATATACAGTATATATGTGCACACCGATACATAGTTGCAGCTGGCTCATTACAAACGCACTATGAAGGGGCACATGTGATTTCTTACCCCAGATGATAATGAACCAAAATATTAGCACACTGATTGGAACAACAGCCACATGACAGCAGACACCAAATGTCATTAGACGTTTCTGACTTCCGAATCTCTGAACAGGTCATTTCAACCACTAGAGTATTTTCTACCACTATGAGAAACGAGATAATTCATAAAATAGTTATTAGGTTTTTTGTATGACTATTTTAAACAATTCCAAACTATAATGTTTTCCAATCGGCCTCCCTGCATTACCTACATTCACTTTCCCATTAACCAGACCTAATGATGCTGCACTTGCCAGGTGTTCCTCCTCACCAGGAGCAATTGGAGCATAACCCTGTGTTTGTGTGGGCAGAGGACTTCATGGCCTTTACCCCCTAAAACATGATTATTGATTTCAAGCTTGTCTACAGCCACCCTATGTTTCAAAAGTGGGTGGGCAATTATGACTGTTCAGAAAAAAAATCTGAAAACCTTTACCAGCAATCGCTCGAAATGGCAGACCACTAGCAGGTTCAAATGAACACTCCCAACAAAAAACACAGCACTGTGGTACAAATTTGTAGAAGTAACAGGGGCACCTGAGGATGAATGCTTTATGCTTCTTGGCAGACATATTTCGGTTTGATTCCTTCAGAGTTGTGTTATGTCTAGTACAAGTAAAAACTCTTGCTCAAATTGTGATTTTAATCTTGTGCAAATGATAATTAGTTTCTCAAATGTCTTACTGGGTCCCTAGTTGAGCACAAAGTCTGGCTCCAGCACTTACATCATGTCTGTGTAAAAGTAGTATAATATGCTGTTTTGACAGACCCTGACAGGATTTTTAACAACTAACTAGACCTTCTAAAGAGGCACTGTTAATACTGTAATTGCTAGAAGATAGCTCCACTATTCCCATGAAAATCTCACTATGAAGCGATAATCATGGCCAAGGGTTCGATTTCAAACTTCATTAAGTTCCTGAGTAGGATCTGTCAGCAAGCCAGAGGAGACTCACAAAGGCAGAGCCTGGGAAAAAAAGTGGAAGCAGGGTGGAAAACAATTATGCCCTCTATAGATGGGGCTACATCAATATAAAGTAAAGCAAATGAGGAGAAGAAGGACAGTTTGGAGAATCGCCTGATTGCCTGTCAAATTTGTACAAGCAATGAAGGAAAAAGAGGTACAGAGAGAGGTCTATTGCATGTAAAGCAGCACCTTTAATTTGCAAAGAGTGGAATTATTTACTGGGATTATTCAGTATCAGTGGATAAAAGTTGGAACGATGAGCATGCACAAGGCAGTTCACCTCTCAGCCTTTACAAATGCACTTTAATTCAAAAACTAATTCAGATGTGTAATTGCTTTTCAACGTAAATCAGTGGCGCTTGACATTTTTGCTTTTATTGTTGACATGCTGGCTGAACTGCTCTCTCTCTTTCTCTTATTCATTCTTATCCTCCCAAATCAGGAACAGTTTCTGGACTGATTCAACACAGTCAGCCTCGGAATAAACAAAAAGCCTGTAATTTCCATTAAAAAGCAAACTGAACCAGAACACAAATGACTAAAACAGATGCTGACCTGGGGTCACAATTTTTGGTAGCCATGTATTTACTGCTTTATTGAACCTTCTTTAGCCAACATAAGATTACTCTGACTTCTGTGTTGCTTGGTATGAATGTGAAAATACTCAATCCCAGGTCCAATCTAGTGGACTCTCCTCTTTAGCTTATCCCACAGGGTTTTCAATGAGTTTCAGGTCACAAGACCCAGATGGCCTTATGTAAAGCTTGATTCTGTTCACCACTGAACCAATCCTACCTTGATTTATTTTGTCCCATGGTTCAGTAGGTAACACAATTATTGTGCCAGAATACTGCTACAGTTTCTGTATCTTACACCAACATTAATATTTAATGTGTGAACACTTTAATTAAAAAATTAAACATAGTAATACATGGTAGCATGACTGACTGACCTGGTTTATGTCTTTACTAGGAATGCATCTAATAAACACTTATTGATTAATCTAGCAATTTATTTTATTGTTCTAAATAACTGATTGCACAATTACCATAACAATTACTTTACACAAAATAAATATCAGAATCTTAATTCTTAATTTTAATATTTAATTCAACGATATTATTTTAGATACAGCAGTAGTAGTAGTGTAAGGGACTGCCCCCAAAAGGGGGGCACAAAGTGGACACAGACCAAAGTGACTCAAAGTGACCCAAAGTGATTGATATTATAGGGAAACTGAAAAGGAAAGGGTAAGAGAGAGTAACGTGGCTGTGTGAATGTATGTAGGTGGTTATTAATGGCCGATGGGGTCAAGTACATCTGCTCCAAGGGTCCCCAATGGCACGGCAAGTCTACTGATGTACAGTAAGTGTCTGGAATGTGGAGGATTCACTGGCATCTGATACTGGATAGGTGATCAAGGCACCAAACATGGAAGTGTAGAGTACAAAGTGTCTGTTGGAAGCACAGAGAGTTCAGAGCATCTGAATTCATAAAATTAGAGGGTTCAAGGAATCCGGGTCAGAGAGTTTGAGCAACCCCCAGTGTTCAGCAAGAATGTGGCTCAATGTCAGAACCTCTTAGGACATCACATTAGTAGATTCAATAATCCCAAAAGGTGCTTCTTGTTGGAACTTGCAAAAGAAAATCTAGGGTGCGTGCACAGGCACAGAGCTGCCAACAAGGCCCACAGAGGGGAGAGAAAAGATAGAACAGTGGGGGAAAAGGAGGAGGGAACTGGAAAAAGGAAGCTCTAATGGGACAAGAGAAGAGTGGGTGTGAACCCCAGCAATGGCAGTATTTAGCATCACAAACTAACTCAGTCTTAACTAGCAATATATTTTTTGTTATCCTACAAAAATCTCTCTAAAGCAAAATTAAGACTTAGCTCAACTCGAGTAAACGAAACACAAGTAAAGTGAGTAAAAAATACATTTTTATAGATCATTTCACAGTTATATAGCACCTTACAGAAATTGATCTTAGAGTGCTGCTAAAATCCATAAAACCACAAAATATAAAAGCAACTTCGACTTCCTTAATTCACAGGGGACAACCATAACTGTTTAAAAATAACATTTAAAATAATAGTAATAGATTTTTTTCAAATCTTACAGCTAGGAGAAAAGACGTTGCCTGTTGCAAATAGTAATATTTGCCTTCAAAAAGTGCCTGGACTATGATATGTTGTAATTGTGGATGAGTGGTTAATTTGTGGACAGTTGTTGGAAGGTCATAATCCCAACTACAATTTCACTGATGGGATACTGAGAAAGATTTAAATCGCATAGCTCATCTCAACTGAAGAGTTCTTATGGATCTGCTGAATTAATAAGTGCACCTGTTACGATGACATCAGGATGGCTAGATGGAATCCCGTGTAAATGTCAAGACTATTGCACTTCTCATGACCTTTGTTGATATTTGTAGCTCATTGAAGTTCACCACATGCTGCTTTCCTCACAATCGACCCTTCATTAAGAGCTCTTTCCCTATCCTATCTCTGTCTACATCTTCCCACAGTAAAGACTACATGAGGGTCCTTAGGTACTGTCCTAATTTCTGTTATGTACACAGTGTTGTTAGATAATATAACCTGCATCAGCTCTTGGATCTCAATGAGGCTCAATTTGAAGAGCCTCAAAAGCACTTAGGCCATTCCCTAAAGCTGGATGCTTTGCCTGCAGTGTAAGAAGATGCTGTATCCGGTCCTGCAATCTTTCAGAGTGAGTTTTTACATCAGCATGGATCCTTTGAGGACCATAATAAGGCAAATGGCCTCTCCTGCAAAAGAAACAGGGGGCCAAAGTCCATTAAGCCAATTGAAAAGGTTTTGTGGGTCTCTCTCGCTCTTTCCCACTTGCTGTCATCCATCTTCATCCCCTATTTATCTCTTCAGTGAAGAGCAGTCATAAGAGCCTAATGAAGCCTGGGGCAATGTCAGCCTGGGGAGAAAGCGCTTAAACCCCCTCTTACCCTGTTTGCAAACTTTCCCCTTTCGCTTCACTCACTGGTGGATAAATTGGGTGTGTGAGTGCACTCTGATGTTCTTCTGCCTGGAATTTTAACATCAGCATGGCCTAAGAGGATCCCCATGCTGAGGGTCATTTAGCATATTGTGCGAACAGAGTCACAACATGTTACATCATGGAAGATTGCTTTGCAAGATGTTTCAGAAGTTTTACAAAATAACCACAAAAATATGTGGATAATCCTTTAGATATGTAGATTCAGCCACATTAGTTGTACCCATTACGGGCAGGCGTATCAGACTAACGATGCAGCCATATAATCTCCACTGACTATAGCAAGGGTTGTAGCAAAAACGCAGAACCAAACAGGATGGCACTGTTGCAGAATGTCACATTTCAAGTAAGTCAGTTCCTTGAATCTCTTGCTGAAGCTAATCAGCTCACAGTGGGAAATGGACATCCATGAGATGGGAGGCCTTAAAAGCTTGGAATGGGACCACCTAGATAATATTTTGCATATTTGTAGACCAAAAAGTTGTAGACCAAAAATCTGTTCTGAATTATGCTTCAATATCTGGCAGTGTAACAGATGCACCTGGGCTAGGTGTAGAACATATCTGCCACTGCCAAATGTGAAGTGCGGTGGAGAACTCTCAACCTCATACCAACTGTGTGGGGAAGACACTTTACTATACTATAACTCAACATCTTATAATTTAACTGGAATTCATTTAAAATGTAAAAGTATTTATTTAAAAAGCATTTCTAACTCAGTTTTTGGAACAGGATGTATTTTACTGTGTGCAAGAGGTACAGATCCATGACACCAAGGGTACATAATGATTTATAACAGCTACATGATCTGCAAAAAACATTCATCTTTAGCTAAAACATCACAGCAAAATAGAATTAAGATATAGAAAAATACTAAGTAGTTTCTTTTAAATAAATCAATTTCTTCCGCTAAACCATTCATAACTAGACATGAAATTCAGTAATGCAGTAAATCCTGATATTTAATGCAAACAATAGTTTTAATTGACTTTTTAAAACACTGTTACTACATTTTGGTCAAACAAACTGTTCTGCATTTGGCAGCAAAATTAAAACAATTATTATGCAAAATATATTAAACATTTGTTCTGTCTTATATCTATTACATCTTTCACTTTGATTCACCTCTGGTATTCGATAAAACAGTATAAAATGTTTACAATTAACAAGTACACAAGACTTCATTCATTCATTCATTCATTTTCTTTTTTATCCGCTTGAAAGAGCCGCTGCCTAGAGCTCAGGGCAAGACAGGGCGCCAATCCATCGCAGGGCACATCCACTACACATTCATACACTGGGGACACTTTAGACACATTAATTAACCTAACACACTTTGTTACATGATCAAAATAGGCAAGATATGTACAGTGTTAATATGACACTTTAATACAATGTAAAGTAGTCAGTCTACATCTTGTATAACAGTGTAAATTTGCTGTACCCTTAAAATAATTCAACACACAGCCAACTGCTGGCAACAAAAGTAAGTACACCCTTAAGTGAAAGTCCGAATTGATCCCAATTAGCCATTTTCCCTCCCCAGGATCACGTGACTCGTTAGTGTTACAAAGTCTCAAGCTCAACATGTCTCCTCATGGCAAATCATTCTCTGAGGATCTAAAAAAAAAGTATTGTTGCTCTAAAAACCATAAAAGGCCATAAGGAGATTATAGCCACTTGCAGTACAGTGGCCAAGACCATACAACACTTTAACAGGACAGGTTCTACACAGAACAAGCCTCACCATAGTGGACCAAAGAAGTCGAGTGCTCATGCTCAGAGTCATATTCAGAGGTTGGCTTTTGAAAATAGACATAGGAGAGATCCAACAGATCCGTGATGTCATAATGGAGGAGTGGAAGAGGATTCTAGTGGCAACCTGTGAAGCTCCAGTGAACTCTATGCCCAGGAGTTAAAACAGTGCTGGGAAATAATGGGGGCCACACAAAATATTGACACTTGGGGCACTTTTGTTGTCAGCGGTTTAGACATTAATGGTTGTTTGTTGAGTAATTTTGAGGGCACAACAAATTTACACTGTTGTACAAACTGTAGAATGATTACTTCACATTTTATAAAAGCATCAGATCTTCAGTGTTGTTCCATAGAAAGATATAACAAAATATATACAAAAATATGAGAGATGTGCTTACTTTTGTAAGTTAATGTATATGCAGTCACAGGACACCAATTTAATTCAGAAACTAAAGAGAAAATTACATATCTGAATAACCCATTAAGTAATGGGTGAGGGGGTTTTCTTTTATCTTTTAACCGCCATCTTGAAAGGGCAAGTTTTTTCAATGGGAGGGTTTTCATGTAGCATATCAAGGAAGAATAGAATTGTCTCAGAAACTGAGTGCCGCAATCAGATTTGCAATTTAAAGTTATTAATACACAATGTTAAAAACATTCGTTGTTCATAACAGGTAACTATAGAATGGACGATTCTGATGTCCAGGGAACACAGCTGCTGTAGCATAGCCACAGACTTCAAAAACCGACATCCAGAAAGATCACCATTTGAGCACAGATTGTTAGACTGCTACCGCTGAAGAAACCTTAACAATGGTTTTGGCAGCCTTTGCAAAGAGTCCACGACACAGTATGTGACATGAGACTTTTGACTCACCCTGTGTTATTTTACTCACCATATACACGGGTTAGACAATGAAACTGAAACACCTGGTTTTAGACAAAGGTTTGGCTATAGCAGCCCGGCCGTGTTTCTTGACCCTGTGGATCCAGACGAAAGGTTCTGGTGGAAACAGGAGAGTTGAGGTGCACA
>JAUZSU010149358.1:0-14749 GCA_034780255.1 Parotocinclus maculicauda
TGAAGATTTGTAGAGGTTTCAAAAAAGAAAACTGTCAGGGAGAAAAGAGTGGTAAGAAGAGTAAGTAAACTTCAAAAGGAGACTTGTGTGGAGAAATATCAGGAGAGATTGAGTGTAGAATGGCAAAAGGTAAGAACAAATGAAGTGAGGGGAGGAGGTGAGGAATGGGATGTATTTAGGGAAGCAGTGATGGCATGTGCAAGAGATGCAGGTGGCATGAGAAAGGTGGGAGGTGGGTGGACAGGTTAGGAAGGGTAGTGAGTAGTGGAATGAAGTAAAGTTGTTCTTGAAATAGAGAAGAGAGGCATTTCAACGGTACTTACAAGGAAGGAGTGCAAATGACTGGGAGGAGATGTATGAGAAAGTGGCAGAAGGAGGTAAAAAGGAAGGTACAAAGGTTGAAAAAGAGGGCAAATGAGAGTTGGGGTGAGAGAGTAGGAGTAAACTTTAGGGAGAATAAAAACATGTTTTGGAAGGAGGTAAATAATGTGCGTTATGCAAGAAAACAAATGGGAACGTCGGTTTTCTTGAATATATGCTGGAGTATTTCCTACATTTCCGTTGAATAATTCTACATTTCTCCTGATATGCATATCCCACATTATCATCACATTTTTTTTTACTATCATTTAATGATATAATATAAAGATTTACTATGTACAAATGTGATTTTATTCCCTAAATGCTAAAGTAGCATAGCAGAGCAGAATCATTGAATACCTAAAACTAATAGCAATGCAGAGCTAAAGCATACGACAAAGCAGAAGTGATTGGTAATTGTCTAGAATACATCACCATCACTAATAGTTTTGATTCACATTCTTTGGCATTGCTAGTTGTATAGTGTTTAGAGAAGAAACAGTCATTGGTAGGGTTTGGAACATTGTGTTATCGAACCATGTACAAGAAGGCATTGTGTATATCAAGGAAAATGTGGGTTTGATATATGTAAAGTAAGTAATACAAATGTACAATATCAACAAAACCTGTAAGTCCCTTACCTGATGGCAAGAATGATGGTAGAGATATACCACCATTACATTATTCTCCTGCAGTTGATATCAGGCACCATGTTTTTAATACATTTTTAGGACTGTAAAGGGTGTATTATGAATAGACTGTTATACATTTTATAGATTTTGAGTACAGTGTGGTTAATTGAGATTTTCATAGGTTCTTTTAAATTTTTACAAGTGTATTGTTATACGTAATTTCACATTAATTAACCTCACAGTTTCCTTGATGTATTCCAATATATAGACACTTCCCATACAGAGGACCAAAAACTTCAATAACCATTTCACCTTGCAGGTTACAATCAGGAGTTGAATTGTTTTACCAAAATGATATTTGTTTATATTCTTATGATATATTTGATAGTGGGGAGGGTTATGAAAGTCAAGGAAAACTGTGGTTAATTGAATGATTTATCAGCATAGGTCAACCAATATAAGGGCCTCAGATACTGAGTGATTTTGTACTTTTAATGAGTTGATATAAAAAAAATACTGGTGGTGGAGTGTGATTAGAAGCATTACATTTTATAAATTTTTTTTCCAAACTAGTCAGCACCAGTAAGTTGAATATAATTTTGCCTTAAAAATTTGATTCGTATGTCATTTTCTTTGGCTTCATCTCTGGGTTATGTTAAGGTAGGCTAGGTATGTGGGGCAAGACCCCTGGTTCGAGGTTCGATAAAAAAAAGAGGCTTATTTCTTTGACTATTTTAACCCATCACGTTCCTTGGACTTAAAGATGGCCATGTGGCCATGATGAGTTCTTTTCATTTGAGTTGATATCTGTACAAAGCATCATATTTGGAAAAATGTTTAGAGGAAAAGACAATAAATTGACTAAGAAAATGTAAATACAGGAAATTTTATTGATGTAAATACAGGAAATTTTATTGGACACCAAAATATTCTGATCTGTTAATGTCATCAAGAAAGCTAAATAGCCATTACAGTTTTAACTCTTTGTTAGCATCATTTGTATATATCCAAATCAACATATAAGCACCCAATTGCAAATTGTGAATTTGTCATAAGGCTACCAAAAGATATTTCCCTTTAATGTCATGTACAGAAATATTCATATGACCTTGAAACAACTATCACAAATGCACTTATGCAATCTGTGGTACTCCATTATTTTCATGCCTTGCACTGAATGTATTATGATGACTGTGTTGGAAATAAGTATATGTAATTGTACTTTATTTGCTATTCTCTGTGACATTAGAGTGTACACAATACCTAAAAAAATCCAGTGTTTCACTCTTCATGTGGCCTTTAATTATCAATGTTTTTAGTACATTTTATTGATTTATTGGTGAGTTATATGTGTAACTTTTATAACATCAGTATTAAGATATGTTTATAAGTGATTTTGATCTCTTAGTCATTTAAAAAAGAACATTTCTAAAGCATTTGTTGGCAAATAGTTAGTCTTTTCTTTACACTTTGAATAGTTCTTTTCCATTATATATGTGACAAGAGAGGTTTTTATCTGCTACGGCAAAAATGGATATGTTTGAAAGTATGATAGTCCCAACGAATTTATATGGATATGAGGCATGGACAAAAGATGAGAATGTGTGTGGGATGTTGGATGTGTTGGAAATGACATGTTTCAAGACAATATTTAGTTTAAAATTGGTTTGATCAAGTAAGTAAGAAAAGGGTAAAAGAGAAAGGTGTGATGATAAGGAAAGTACAGTTGAGAGAGGTGAAGAGGATGTGCTAGAATGATTTAGACGTACAAAGAGAATGAGTGAGGATAGTTGACAGAAAGGATATATGTGTCAGAAGTGGAAGGGACAAGAAGGGGGAGGCCAACTTGGAGATGGAAGGTTGGAGTGAAATATATTTGGAGTTCTTGTTGCTTGAACATGTAGGAAGGCATATGAAGCAGCCAGGGGAAACAACAGAAAGGTATTTGGGGCCTGGTTGTGAGTAGAAGGCAGCAGCAGCAGTTTTGGTACATTACACATGACAGCTAGAAACGTGAGCGTGAGCAAATGGTGAACGAGTGTGAAAAAAAGAAGGGGAATAACAGTGCATGGTATGTTGTGTCACCTCTTATAATATTGTAAATGTAATGCAAAAAGGTTGATACATGTTATTTCTTTTTAATTTCATTTTAATTTTTTTCATTGTCTAATATGGTTTTTTGTGACTAGAAGCAATAGACATAAAAGATATGGCTTTCAATGTTTATATAGTTATTAAAAAGGTTATTAAGTTAGTTTTACCTTCTGATGGATAATTGACAGTTTGAGAGTTACCTTGCATGGATGCAGTTGATAAGAAATTTAGCATGGAAACAGAAGGTTTTCCCTGAGGATTGGATGATGGCTATTATTGTGACTTTCTTTTAAGGAAAAGGTGATAAGGGTGTATAAAGAAAGCAATTATAGAGGAATATGTCGTCTAGTATGCCAGAAAAAGTGTGTGCAAGAGTGTAGATTGAAAGAGTGATGTAAGAGACTGATTGCAGAATCTGTGAAGAGCAAGGGAGTTTTAGGAAAGGAAGAGGATATGTGGATCAGATTTTTGTGTTGAAATGACTGTGGAAAAATATCAAAGTAAGAAGCTGTAAGCAGCTTTTATGGATCTGGAGAAAGTGCATGACAGAGTCAAGTGGAATACTTTATGTGATGTATTAAGGATATGTCGGGTAGGGGGACGACTATTGGATGGAGTAAAAGCCTTCTATAGAGTAAAGAATGCATGTGTAACAGTGGATGAAGGGTTGAGTGAAAACTATGGTATACATGTGGATGTGAGGCAGGGCTGTGTGTTGTTGCTGTGGGTTTTTAACATATATGTATTGAGTGATAAGAGAGGTGAAAGCAAAACTAGGAAAAAGGGGTGCAGAGATGGAGTGTGGCAGTGAGTTATGATGGCTTGCGACAAGCCTGTTTGGGAATGACAATATGTTTTTTGCCGAGAATGAGGGGTAGTTGCAGAAGGTTGTAAGGGAGTTTTATGATGAATTTAAGCAAAAGTTTTTGAAGGTAAATGCAAGTGAAAGTATATCAATGGTGTTTGAAAGAAAACGGTGAAAATATAAGCTTTGCAATTTCCTATAGAGTGAAAGAAGCAGCAAGTAAGAATGGATGTTAAGAAAAGTGTGAAAGTGTGGATGTAAAGAAATGATCAAGGGACAGCATAGTCCTGCCAACCTTGACCTATGCAGTCGAAACATGGACGTGGAATGAGTCGCTGAGGTCAAGAATCTAGGCTGTAGAAATGAGTTGCTTGAGAGGAGCATGTGGTTTGAGAAAATTGAATGAAAAAAGAAATGAAGAATTGAATGAGAGATGTGATATGACAGGAAATGAATTGTAGAGTGGGTGAAATATAATACTTTGAGGTGGTTTTGGCTTGTGGAAAGAATGCAAGATAGGAAGTTTACAAGGAGAGTGTATGATAGTACAAATAAAGAGGTTGGTGTGAATGAGAGACCACCAGTGACGTGGAGAGTAGAATGATAGAGTACTGGAGGGAAAGAAATGGTGGAAGAATGTGATGGATGGTGAATTTGAGGGAGGGAGGTAAGTAAGGATAGGGAGAACTGGAGACTCTTGCCATGACCACCCCCTTCATAGGAGTTTGTATAAGGAAAGGGCATCAGAGGTATAGATAGATAGATAGAATAAAGAAATGTCCTTATGCTGCAAAAGATGGTGGTAAGAGTTATGAAAAGTAGGAAATTTTCTTTTTTTTCCAGTTTAGCTTTAAATTGCTATTTATTTTGAGTGTCAAATGATTTTGTTCAGCAATTTTTGTGTAGTGTTTAGGGAATACAGTTACAGCTGTGGAGCATTGTATTATATTAAACAGTATTGACTATAGTGATATTAGTGAGGGTTATGCATATCAGGAAAAGTTTGGGTTAATGTAAAAGTAAGTAATATACATGTGAAATACGAATATATCCGATACAAACCTCAACAATTGTTGAAAGGATAGGAAAAAATGCACTGCATTATATTCATCTGCTGTTAGGAATTACGTGGCTACTTACCGTGTTATTTTGTTTGTTGACACCTGGCACCATTTTCACAATGCTGGGTTTTGGATGTGACTGGTGTATGTCACGTACAATATAGGACATTAGAATTAGAATTGACTGGTAGAGAGGATAAGTTATTTTTCCTTTGTTTTGAAGGTATATTTTTTAAAAGTATATCAACTTTTATAATTTGATTAACCCCACATTTTGCAAGTATACCACTATTACCATATTTCGTATAGTTCAGTAGAATATGAAGCTCTGAGCAATGATCTGCAACTATTGTTTTAGTCTCAAAACACTGTACTAGTGCTCAATATGCAATGTAGAGTGACTTTTAACTTTCAATAATTTATGTAATTGTAGGTGAAACACAGAAACTCAACAGCTGAAAAACATTCACCTGACACTTGTACGGGTTTTATAGAGCTTTATTAGATTTCTCTGTCAATATACGAAGTGAATGGAGCTGTGATGTCTAGAAAGGTGTAATATTCCTTATTGTTTATGTATTTCACTGAATGCCGCCATGTGTCGTAACATTTGAATCCAACCAAATGTGATTTGTACAAATATGTTGTGTGAGTACAGAGGTCTGCACAGATTTAGGGATCATGTTGATGCCTATGAGATTACTCCCACATAGGGTCAGATTCTTATATCTCTACAGACACCTGAGCTAATTGTTTATCCTCCAAACTAAACAAATTATGGTGCAGTTAAGGGGAGTGTTTTGATAATCAAATTTCAATATTGATAGATCCCGCAAGGCATGAGAAGCATTAAAATAGGCAGGTTATCTTATTGTTGTCATATCTTTATTGCTGTTTACCATTATTTATTTACTGATAAACCCCACATTTTTCCCTCTCCTTTGTAAACCTACTACTAATGATTAATATAGTAACAGATCAGTTTTAAGAGTGAAAAAGGAAAATCCACATTGTTAAACCTCTCTTTACCAAGGCAACGTCAATTTCTTAAGAGTAGGAATCGGATCATAAAAGATCCTAGAAAATGCATTTCTGTATTGTAGAATTTGACCAGTGAATTTAGAGTTCTGTGACTTAGTCTGCAGTAAATTATTGGAAATAAATGGAATTGATATTGTGAAGCTCAGTAGAGCATATAGTTTACATTTGCTTGTGGAGATGACATCAACCAGTAACTACAAGAATCTTGACTCTCCCACAAAGTGGGTAAGGCTTTGAAGCAAAGGGAAATAGTAGGATTGAAACACCAAAAAACTTGATGTTCAACCAAATAGAATCTAATTAGACTTGACCTAACCTGGCTTACCAACACTAGTCATTCTCACACAAGCTTAAGACTAGTGTAGGAGAGCCTTGCACAGAATAACATAGAACTTATCCTACAATAACCTACATTATCTTAGCTATACCAAGTCTGCCCTTGTGTGATGTAGCATACCCTACATTAACCTAGCCTAGGCAATGCCTGGCATAAGGATGCTGACATAGGCTATCTGACCTACCCTAACCTAAGCATAACTAGCCAACAAATTGATAAATCTTGTGTTACCCAATATGTCATAACTGAAAGTAACATACAAATGAATTCTTGACATATTAAGGAGGGGAATATGATGGATTCAGTCACTGATGTGGATATTTTCTCAAAGGACTGTACTTGTTATATTTGAGGACATTGGCATGAACATTCTACACTCCCTGTCTGTGTTTACAGTGTAATCCCTTTTTTCTAGATTGACATAAATACAGCTTTGGTCGACAGTTTTGAACATATCTTTACTGATTAGAATTATGTTATGATGATCAACAGTTTGTTGTCTCTACAGTACAAGAAGGATAAATTACACTAACTAAGGTTACATCATTTTCATCCTCCACAGACAAAAAAATATAGCTAATTTCTGTTTCATAGGATGTAATTCAGTACCCAATTTTCAGAGATCACACAACTTCAGTTTTGTTTTTATCATTATGGCCCGAAACTGTCATACGGAAGTGGTCGTAAATGTGGTCACTTGTAAATTGCATAGGTCGTAAGTCAATGACTACCTGTATACATACATGTAAATATATGCACAATACATACATATACATGCCATCATATACATATGTACATACAGAGGCTTATACACATATACCTATGGACCTCCGTGGTGCAGCGGTTAGCGTCCCTGACCGTGACGCATTCACGGGCCGCCGAGGGTCGACTACATGGGTTCGAATCTTGGTCGCGGCAGTCGGTCCACAGTCAACCCAGCTGTTCATCCACCCCTAGGGCTTGGTCGATAAAATGGGTACCTGGCTCAGGCTAGGGTATATATATATATATAGCGTTAATGGGATGGCCTTGATTAGGGCCTCAGCTGCCCATGCTGTCTCAGCTGACATAGAAAAAAAAAATATACTTGCTCGCCTCCATCCATTCCTGATGCCACCCCACCCCACAGGAAATAGCATTGCCACCCCCTGCGTCAGCAAGGTAGTTTATCATTTAAGTAATCATGTTTGTTTCCCTTACCTTAATAGAAAGGCACTTTACAGGCACTCCACAAGTCCTTTGGTAAACAGTATTGTCGTCCTCTTTCTTGAGAAACAAATCTGCAGTCTCATTCATTCCAGATGCTTTCCTGCACTTCATCTTGTGCAGTACTTTTACTGCCTCTTGTATTTTTACCATCTCATTCTCCATGACACTGTCATTCTACATGCCACCTCTTCCCAAACACGCTACATTGTGACCCATATCATCTTACTCATTCAGCAGCAATTCATAATAATCACATCATCTCTTTTTCTTATCTTTCCCTCTTGCGACTTCCCATATGCTCCACTAATTGTTGCCCCCATTTGTGCCCACTTGTCTATCTTTTTTCTCTTCCTTCTGAATTATTTTCTTATTCTCGCTGAAATTCAACAAGTACTGTCTTACCCCATCTCTTTTCTGCCCTCTTTTTCGGCTCTTATACCTTTTTTATGACTTAATACTTTGCCTCTTTGACCACTTTCAATCAGTTGTAACTCCTTCCCTGCAGATATTTTGTCAGTACACCTTCATTTTCTCTTTTATCTGTAATTTGATTTATCATTCCACCACTGACTGCTTTTTCTTGCATGTCCACATCTCGCACACTTTACCTGCCCTTAAATGGCTCTCATCATCTGATGATGATCCCTTAGAGGATGGTTTTAAGTGTATGACGGCGAATTAACTTATGCCACTTTATGCATATCCAACTGACTTATAGATGTCTCTGCCATTGTAAGAAGGTGTGGGAAAATTTCTTCCCTTCTCGTTACTCCTCCACCAGATGTAATAGGTGTACAGTCATCACCATGGTGGTTTTGCATACTTTGTGACCCTGCAGAAAATATGAAGATTGTTGGATGACATGATTTAGGAGGAGAAATGGTTATTGTCTATATAAATTGGTAAAGAAAGTGAAGAACAATAACATTAGAAATGTGATGAAATACATGACTTGTAGGGTTATTTCATCAAGATTTCAAAATTAGTAAGAAGGCTAGCACATGAGGCTCCCCTTACTACACCCAACTTGGTTTGTGTTCACTAGGAAGAGATTTTGCAGCTGCACCTGCTTTTCTCTATGCAATCCAGGGATGATGGAGGACTTTGTCAACAGATGATAGGTAAAGAGTTAGAATATCTCGTGAGATAGAACATCTCCAGTATCGTCTCCACACTTACTAAAAGGTCTCCCTTATGCTCGTTTTAGTGCATATAGTATAATATTTCAAAATATATTCTTGTTATTCACTATTAATGCTGTTCATGAAACAAGTGCAGAGTGTGAAGCCAAGTCCACAAAAATTGCCCTTATGTATTATTAATTTGTTCCTTGTGGGGCCCCATCTCTTGAACATTTTCTACTGTCACTCAATTTCGTAAGTTTCTGTATGCATTATGCACAAACCATGTGTTCAGTCATCTTATTCCCTTCAGCCACCCTCATATACTAAAGGTGTATTTCTTTACATCTCTTTTTAACAAGTTTCTTCCTTGATATCATGTTATGTCCTCTGTTTGCTGTATCCCAACATTTCTCAAAGAACTGGTCACTGTCTGCATCATTGATCTATTTTGAAAACTCATAGGTTGAGGTAGGTCACCCCTACCTCTTCTCCCTTGCAAGATGGGCAGGTTTAAAGCCTCTTGCCTTCCCTGTAATTCAGTGTGTGTGTGTGTGACTGATGTAACATGGGCAAAATATGCCTAAATCATGCCCATCTTGAGTGAAGGAACATAGGGTAAGAAAAAGAATTAAATATTTAACTAGGGCTCAGGTGTTTATAGACCTAACTCTTAAAGGTAGAATGATTATGGGAAGAGGGAAAGAAGGGTGGTTATCCTACAGAAACTATGGAAAGAAGCATCCAGATGTGTGTCGTGTGTTTAAGTCTTAGTAGCAGAGATGTGCAGACAGCTCATGAGAGCTGTGCCCAAAATTAAATTTTTAGGACAGAAAGAGGACAGCATCATCATGAGCAAGATGAACAGAAATAGTATTAGCAGCAGTCGTAGCAACAGTCATGCAGGGGAAGTTAAACCAGCACATCCAGCATAAAAAACATCAGCAACAGCAGCATGAATAACAGCAGTTTAGTGTGTAGAATAAACAGTAGACAGAGATGGATGATTGGAGATAGATGATACATGAAGGGTTAATAAGATGGAAGGTTTTTAATTATGCTGTAGATAATAAAGAGGCTAAGGAAGAGCCATCACATAATACTTCATAGTGGGGTGAAGAAGACCCCTGTAGATATGAAACAGCATCTCCCAAATATAATGATTACAGCATGTATACAGATTTTATAATGTTGACTATACAGTATTCTGAGGATAGAATGAAGATTATGGTCCTGTCAAACATGTTAATTTTGTGGCAAGGATGAATTGTTATGTTTTGATATTGAATTGAAGGAAGTGAGTGACATTTAGAAAGGTATAGAGGTAGAAATTGACCTTTAACGCTATTGAATTTAACCAGGTTGTTGATTCTTCTTTCCCCAAAAATATTATGCAGATTTGAATTTAAGAGAAGAGATTTATTTGGTATGAAAAGGAGAATGAGTATTGGAATGAAGGGAGGAGAGGTTATTAAAGGTATACAAAGTGGAATCATAAGCATAAGAATGAACAGAGTTAGATATTCAAGAGAAAAGAGAGAAAGTAAGCAGTAGACAGGATCATGAGAGACACTGCTGTTGATAGAATAGAGGGGGAAGTTGAACCATCACTGATTACTGCAATGGACTGACTAGAGAAGAAGCTATGCATTACAGAAGATAGAGATGCGGACAAGCCAAAGGAAAGAAATTTAGAAAGCAAGCACCTATGCGGCACCTTATCATATTTTTTAAAGATGTCAAGGGCCATGCCAAAAGATGCACCAAGATGTCTGAGAGAGAGCCTGAAATGAGTCACAAAGGAAAGAAGATCACCAGTAGACTTGGTGCTGCAAAACCCGTATTGGAGATCGGAAGAAGGGAATGAGACTGTCAGTGTTTGAGAAAGTGGGAGATAAGGATAGTTTTAAAGATACTGGAGATGGGAGAAGTGGTGGCAACAGGGTAATAGTTGGAAGGGTTTAGACAATTTTGTTTCAGAGATAGGAGAAATGAGAGCAGCAGGGTAATAGTTAGAAGGGTTAGAATGATTTCCTGTCATGGGGATAGACTTTGCCAAAGTATGCTTTGTCGAAGAAGGAAAAGTTTGTTTTTGAGACAGAGAAGAAGAGAATAAGGATCAGAGCTGTCTCAGAGGCACTCTATCCAAGGATTCACATTATTCCATCTGGATCATATGGCTTGTCCACTTGAAACTGGGAAAGTACATGGACGACCATATGCAAGGAAAATATAGTAAGAGTACATAGGTTCAGTAGGAGATGGGAAGAAAGTTTAATGGGGAATAATCCTAAAGAAAATTAATAAAAAAGTGGCTTTAGCAATTAGAAAGTTAGCAATATGAGGTTAGGAGAGAGCAGAAAAGTTTAAATTACAGTAGTTAATGGAGATGCTTTTGGTTAAGAACCAGAAAGATTTATCGATCAAAGAAATTAAATTGGCACACTTTCTCTTTATGTAGGTGTGTTTGACCTTGCTAAGAACTGGTTTGCAGTGATTCTGAGCAGAAATGAAAGCAGAGTTGGATTCAGAGGAAGGTAAGAGTTTCATGTGTCACTACGCTTTGTCCCTAACATGACATGCATCACCATACTTAGGGGAAGAGAGAGCTGGTAGAAGCGACAAAGGACTCCATTTTGCATCTTTGTCAGTTAGCCAACAACTCAATAACCTCTGCTGAATCTCATTCTCACTCCCCATATATACCTAGAAATGAGCTTTTTCTTGAATCATATAATCCTAGTTACTACTTCCCCATCAGTACCTCTCTTACATCAAGGATGCTTTGCTCCCCAATTATACCCTTTGAGTTGCTTTATCCACATTTTCATATGATTACCCTAGAACCAAGATTTGATCCCTTGTATCAGAACTGTGAAAGTGCTGCTGCTTTTGAAATACATTCCAGTACTTGTCACTTTTAACACTACCTGGGGCTTAGGTTCTTAACAGCCTGCCACATCTCTTGGTCTACTTTCATCTAATGATTTCATTCTTAAACTCACTTGCACTCTTTAGCACAATTCTACATCATTCCTGATAGCCACCACTTCTTAACTCTTGTATTCTTACTAACCTTGGACTTCACTCAAGAATATTCCAGAATAACTCTTACCCTTCAAATTCACATCTCTCGCAGCCAGAACATCCAGGTTTCTATCATCAGACGTCGTATATGTCTTTTTTTGTTTTGAATTTTACGTAAGTTATAAGTATGTGCGTGTAGACACCCAAACCTCTGCCTTTGGGGCAAAATCCCCACTTGGCTCCTTCCTCTGTTACTGTTTTCAGAAAGAGATTAACAGGAGGGAAGAGTACCTAGCTCCCCCTGCTCTAGTTCCAGCTAGTTCCCTTTTGTAACACTTAGAAGATTCACTGGTAGTATTCATCATCCCCCATTTCTGGTGGTTGCATTGTTATGCTCAGTGGTTGTACCATCTTGTTCAAGGACAGTGTATATTCATTTACTTTATTGTTAGGGGAATGAGTTGAGGAAGATCATAACAGAAAATATGTTTGTGTATTTGTTGGAGATGATATGCAGAGTTATGTTACCAAAAGAACAAGACATTATTATTTAACGGTTACGCAGAAGATTTTTAGTTAGTGATGTGTCTAGGACACATAGAATTAATACAGATTTTGATCCAGGAAAACATAAACTTGATTTACCCCATGAAAGAGGGATGGAGTCAGTGATTATAAGTAGATAGATAAGTGTGTTGATCAAGTATATAATAAAAAGGTATGTAGATGCATAGAGGGCAAGAAGTTTTAGGGTTGAGTTTTCATTACCGATGAACCATTTTATTGGAATGATTTACAGGCATAATAAAGGTATTAATTAAAAAAAAAAATTTCAGAGTACTTCAGGGATTCCCTCAGTCAATGCTGCAACTTTTGGCTCAAGTGGAAACGCTAGCAGTGGAGGCACTAGTAATGAGCGGATGATGGAGCCACTTCCACATCTTGATGAGGATCATTATGACGAAGAGATTGATGGTAGCTAGAAAATTTTATGATGAATACGAAGTTACTTATGCTGATTTTATATTGAGAAAAAGTATATGTTTAAACATCTTTGCAGTTTTAATTGCATTTTTACCACAGCAGGTGAAACGTGAGTTGGTGGCCCAGTCAGAGGGCCACAGGAAGCATGCAACAGCCATCATCTTATTAGGAGTCATTGGAGCATACTATGGTCAAGCCTTAGCTGAAGGGGAATTTTGCCATGCAGACAAGTAAGGAGATATTGGATCTGATGTTTGTGTCAATTATTTTCTTTTTTTTTCATTGTACAGCAAATTTGCTTAGCAGCTTTTATCTGATACTCTTATGACATAGTACAGTTACTTAGAGAGAAACGTAAAGGCAATTAACCAAGTATTTGTTAATGAAACAGTCGGGAAACTTGTGATATGGTGATTCAAACACTAACTCAGTTCAGATACTATTAACCTTAGAAATGTGTTGCCAGCTTAAGTAATTGTACCCAGTAAGAAAAAGAAATTAGAAACAGACATCCTTGCAGAATATTTGTATGACATCGATACTTAAAGAAGAAGCCAAAAAAAGTAATTTACTTTCTTATTGATAGGTGTGAGAGAGTTTGAATGGACTTCAGGAATGTTAGCAGGTGTCGAGTAAAAGGTAACATTGTACAAATTTAGGGGAGTGGGCAAGGGATGGGATACATTTAGGGAAGCACTGTTTTTCTGTGCAGGAGAAATGTGTGGCATATGGGAGGTAGCCATTTGAAAAAGGGTAGTGAGTGCTAAGATAAGGAAGTTAAGTTGGTAGTGAAAAAGAAAAGAGTGGTTTATGGGTATAACCTGCAGGGAAGAAATGCAAGTGATTGGGAGATTTAAAAGAGAGAATGGTAGATCAAGAGAAAGGTACAGAGGCTGAAAAAGAGGGCAAATAAGAGTTGCGGTGAATGAGTATCAGCAAACTTCAGGGAGAATAAGAAATGTTTTAGAAGGTGGTTAATAGTGCAAGAAAAATGAGAGAAGAACTAGGAATATTAGTGAAAGGTGCAGATGGGGAAGTGGTAACAGTCAGAGAAGAGGTGAAATGGAAAGGAGTGATTATCTAAAGGACTGTTGAATATGCTCATTGATAGGGTGGCAGATGTGGAGTGTTTTGGACGTAGAGGTATGCAAGGGGAGAGTCGTGGCAAGTGGTTTGGTGAAAAGAGAGGAGATAGTGAAAGCCTTATTTAAGATTTAGTGTGGCAAAGCAGCTAGAATGTTTGAGATTTCAGTTAGTTTTCTTAAGAAAGGGGTTGACAGTGTTGTACACTGATTAGTTAGGATCTTAAGTTAATAATGGATCATAATGAAGTGCCTGAGGATTGGCAGAATGCCTGTTTTGTGCCATTGTATAAAGGCAAGGGGGACAAAAGGGAATGTTCTAATTATATAGGTGTAGGATTGTTGAGTGTACATGGTAAGTTGCATGGGAGAATGGTGATTGAGAGGGTGGAGGCATGCATAGAACTTCAGACCAGGGAGTAACAATGTGGTTTTGGGAGTGGTAGAGGTTATTTGAAATAGGTGTTTGCTTCAAGTATTTGTGAGAAATTCTAAGAGGAACAGGTGGATTTGTATGTGTCATTTATAGATCTGGAAAACCTATTAATAGTGAATGAGCCTTTCAATTGGATCCTTTCTTGTAGAGCTGCACCCCATGGAGATCTCTTTGATGCCAGAACCAGTGTGATATACCAACATGTTTCTCCAGTTTTAGATGTGGGGGCAGTAACTACAGGCACTGTCCTCAGATTAGTTTTGTGGAACCAGATTTTTCTCCTTTCCCCCAAGTTCATCTGGGAAAAGTTCTCAGCTAGTTTTTTTGTGGTTTAGTAATGCAAGGATTCCTAAGTGTGATATACAGCTTTGGTACTAGGGGCCCCTTCAGCTATGCAATGCTCCTCAGTTTATGCCTAGATTTCTTTTAATCAACTCAGCCTTTTACAGGACTCCAATTCAAATCCTGGTTTTTTGAAATTGACACATGTGGTTTCTCTAAAACTTTTTCAAGGAAAGGTTTAGTGAACACTAAGACATGAACTTCATTACATTCACCCT